>JAQGAZ010003437.1:0-11787 GCA_034692225.1 Polydesmus complanatus
TAATATAAAAAAAATAAAATTAAATTTTAATATAAAAAAAATAAAATTAAATTTTAATATAAAAAAAATAAAATTAAATTTTAATATAAAAAAAAATAAAGTTAAATTTTAATATAAAAAAAAGTAAAATTAAATTTTAATATAAAAAAAAGTAAAATTAAATTTTAATATAAAAAAAAGTAAAATTAAATTTTAATACGTGAAAAAATGTAAAATTAGATTTTGGCATAAAAAAAAAATAAAAAAATTAAAATTCAATTTTAACAAAAAAAAAAAAAATTAATATTTAAATTTTAATATTTAGCCTAAAAATTAAAGTGGAAATTAAATTTTAATATTTAGCCTAAAAATTAAAGTGGAAATTAAATTTTAACTTAAAAAACAAAAACTATTATTAGACACAAAAATTTGTTTAAAAGCAAAAACATGTTTTTTAAATTTAAATTTTTAATATTTTAAAATGACAAAAAAAAAAAAAAATGTAAATTTGTGTCAAATTCTTTTAATTTGAGAAAACGAAAGTTATTATTATTTCCATCAGAAAAAAATATTAACAATCAATTTATATATATAATTTTTTTTTTATATTCAAATATTAATAATATTTATATGTATAATAAAATGTTGATATTGTGCATTGCGCCCTCTCACGGCGATTGCAACATCAAAACAACAACATTTTCCCTTTTAACTCTAATCAAAAGAAGATTTCTCAAAGGTCGATTTACAAATCCATCTCTCTCTCTGACTCATCGTCGCTCTTTACCTTTTAAGTGGGGGAGGGAAAGGGGGGGGGGTGATAGTGGCGAAAGGGGTAGGGGGTTGGCTAATAATGGTTGCACTAATAAAAAAAACTTGAGCGCTAAACTTTTAAAATTGCTGAAATCGTTTAATTATTTTCATAAGAAAACATTCTTTAAATCTTTAAGTAAACGAAGTAGGTCTACTAAAAAGTCCGTCACTAAACTTAAACGTTCGCTAAGTTAGAAAACTTCCCTAAACTTTAATCTTAGTTCACTGCTCTCTTATGTATTTGCTAAATCATTTATAATTCTTCACTAACCGCTATTAACCACTCACTAAACTTCAAAATTCGTTCACTAAACTCAAAAAATCATTTACTAAACTTTAATAATTGTTCACTAAGTTTAATTAATTTTTCATTAAAGTTGAAAAAAATACAGCGGAAGCTAGTTACTAAACCCGCGTCACCTAACCCGATTTAAAGGTATAAAGTGTGCCCGTGCACACCCGGCACCCCCTTCCATGGCCTGCTTCAGGCAACCTTAATCATTTATGTATAAGGTGTTTTGAGTTTAACATTAAGAATGGGCATAGCAACGTGACGTCAGACGGGTCACGTGCCAAACGTTGAGAAACGATTACAGTTAATTACAGCCTACTCTTTTTTTTTTTACCGCTTAAAAAGTGAACGTTTATTGAGTAAAAATAGAATAATTAAGTAGGAAAAAAAAAAAAAAATTACGCGGGAGAAACGTGTTAATTAACAGTTGCTGACGTCATCGCAATTCAAAAGCAGACAATTAAATGAGGTTTTAAGTCAATAATAATAATAATAATAATAAAGCGCGTAAAAATTTTTTTTTTTAAAAAAATAAATAAATAAAATGTTGTAATTTAATTCTTTAATAAAATTGACTAATTAATTTCTGCGCTTTTTACCTTAAAAGTCATTTGATTTCCCAATTGGAAAAACGAGTTGTAAAAATGGCTGAAAGTGCCATTTTTCATCAATGGAGATTTAAAAGCTGTTTTTCTTGAAATTTGCGTTTTGGTACTTTCATCCTATTTTATCAGTTGTTTACTTTTTTTTTCTATTAAATGGAATTGTTTGCTAATCGGAATGTTCGCTCATTTCGTCCTTGAACGTCTTTTCTCTTTCTGTATGTTGGTCGATACCTGAGGGGATGAGGACAGGTGGGGTGGTAGAGGGGGGGAAGGGGGGGGGGTGATGAGTAAGACCGGATGAGTCGTCCTTTTTTTTTCTCTTTCCTTGGACCTGTGTGGACAGAGGGAGCTGCGAACAGGACACACACAGCCCACGCAGAAAACCAGGATCTTCTCTCTCTCTGACTCATCTCATCCGATATCGTTCAGTCTGGATCGCTGAACCATTTCCACGGAAAATCACATCTCATCTATCACTTGTTTTTTTTTTTCTTCATCTTTTTTTTTGTTGTGTTTTTAACAATATTTCACGACTTTTTCTAATGACTCATTTCTCAAAATCTATTATAAAAAATAGACATTAAAAAAATAATTGAATAATTTCAAAACTAAGAGAAAAAAATGTTATTTAAAAAAATGCAAAAAAAAAAAAAAAAACCAAGAGATAAAAACAAAACTTTTAATTTGAAGAAACTAAATAAAAATAATTAAAAATTCTTGATTTTGTTTTTAATGAAAAAAATAAATAAATAAAATAGGTCAAAAATTAAGCTGAAAATAATTTTTTTTTAAAAAAAAAAAAATAAAATTTATTGAAGTCTTAAGTCAAAAATTATTAAAAACAATTAAAAAAAAAAAAAAAACTAAAAAATGTCAAAATTTTTAACTTTTAAAAAAAATTTATAAAGTAAAGTAAAAGTGTAAAAATTTTATAGTGTTGAAAATTGCGCGTGAAATGGATTTCCGGTTGGCTTCACGCTAAAAATAAGTTTCTTTCAAACCGGAAGTAGCGTTTTTTTAATTTTTTTTATTTTAATAAATTTATGAGAAAAAGTAAATTTAATGAAGACAATTTCTCCCTCCCACACTGTCTCCCGGTCAATCTATGTCACTACAAACACCGCTCGTGTGTCGCTCAGGCTTTTGTTGGTTTGTCTCCTGCCGCCGCCATATTGTTTTCTCGCTCGACTTGAGTCTGCATTATGCTGCGAATGTGGGTCTAGACCCTTTCTCTCTATCTCCCTGCCACACCACACTCTCCCATTGTCATAATAACAATTGAGAAGTTATTTGTTTTTAATGCAGTGACAATATTATTACTAGTAGTACGCGTAATGAATGGATGAGGCGTGTAATTAAACAACAGCTGCTTACACACACACACACACTTCGCACCTGACTAAACACACTAAGTAAACAAAATAGTTTTGTTTTTATTTACATACCGTACACTATATGTATTTGTATAATATATAGTATAATTATTAAAGTGTGGACATACTGTATATTGCGTCGGGTGGTTCATGTGTTTGTTATAACGAAAGTCTGTTCAAATACAATAATAATTAATATTCGCAAACATTTGATCGTATTTTATCACTACAGGGTGTTTCCAAAGGGTATGCTCAAACTGAAGGGGCAGGTAAAGGAGTAAAAAATAAACAATTTTCAATCAGAAAAAAAATTGGCTTTTGAGGCTTAATTACGGAGTAATGGGCCTGAACCTGAGGCATGCTGCCCCTGTAATCGCATTGAGTTAAGCGTAAATCCACTACACTGTATAACAACAAGACATTGCGGTACAGCTTGCTAATAGGTGATCTCATAGCGTTATTCAGGGGCAGCATGCGTTCAAACGTTCATACGTTCAAAAATTTCCAATCACTAAAATCAAAATTTATTTAAATAAATAAATAAAAGATTTTTAAAACTTAAAATTTTTGACCCAATTGTTTGTTTTTTTTCTATTGGGAACTTTTTAGTGTTCGCATTCAAAGTAGGCCTATTCATTTCTATTATTAAATTAAATTAAATCTCCGGGTTTTGAAAATGTTAAAAATGCGACTTATTTTAATTAGTTGGGTGGAATCGCTTTTCACGCCTCCACTTAACGAGAAAAAACTAGTTGATGCCCGCTTTTCAATCGATAACAAAGCGAGCACTTAGTATAACAACTACAACGCGTCAGACAAAACAAAATGGCTGCTGATGACCTTTCACCTCTTTCCTACACTTTCGTAAATTACACTCGTCAAACCGTCTCTTTACTAAAAAAAAAACCCGATATATTTAGCAACTGTTTCAATTATCGCAACAACAATGATGAGAAAAAAAGAAAGATTAGTGAACGTTAATCGAAAAGTTATTGATTGGCGTTCGATTTCTACTTCGCTGTCAAACGCTGAAACCAATCTCTCTCCCTCTCACTCTCTCTCTCTCAATCTCTCTTTAAGCTGTTGTTTAGTGTTTGTTGCGCCCACCGAAGATGAGCAGCTGATGAAAGCTCAACCTCATTCAGCGCTACCTCACTTAGCCCACATTAGTGGTGATGAGCGGGAGGTGTTTAATAGAAGGGGTGGCAGTGGGGGGGGGGGGGTGGTTGTAGTAGTAGAAGAAAAGAACACGCATTAGAGTAGTTTTTAGTGCGCGTTTTTTGCATTATTTATGCAATGTTCAATTTGCTTAAGGGATTAATGCACTAAACTCGAAACATTTTCATAT
Organism: Polydesmus complanatus; assembly: GCA_034692225.1. Lineage (NCBI taxonomy): Eukaryota > Metazoa > Arthropoda > Diplopoda > Polydesmida > Polydesmidae > Polydesmus > Polydesmus complanatus. The sequence continues at coordinate 4,411 of JAQGAZ010003437.1, forward strand.
ACCAATGTTTTGTATTCTTTTTTTTTTTATTTAGTAAAGTGGGATAAGTGCGCGACTTTCACTATATGTGACTCACACCTCAGGTGGGTTAGTGCAAGAGCATCGGCTAAGGGATCGAGGGTCAGGGTTACGTTTTTTAAGTCGACACTTTTTTTTAGTATTTTAAAATGTTAATTAAGATTTATTTTTTAATTAATTTTTTTTTCTTCTACTTAAAATACGCATTAACCGATTAAGTAAGCCTTTAGTTTAGTTAATATATGTAGCCTATGCATTTTTAGTTGACGTAATATACACTTAAGTAAGACTTAAATGTGCTTTAGTTAACTAAATAAACACATTCATTGGCTAAAGTTACATTTTAGTTGAATAAATAATACTTTAGGGGACTAAATAATAGACTAACGATGGTTTTTAGTTGACTAAGGATGCTTTTTAGTAGACCAACGATGCTTTTTAGTAGATTAACGATGCTTTTAGTTGCTTAATTATGCTTTTTAATTGTTTAACGATGCTTTTTAGTTGCTTAATTATGCATTTTAGTAGACTAACAATGCTTTTTAGTTGACTAACGGTGCTTTTTAGTTGACTAACGATGCTTTTTAGTAGACAACGATGCTTTTTAGTTGACTAACGATGCTTTTTAGTTGACTAACGATGCTTTTTAGTAGACAACGATGCTTTTTAGTTGACTAACGATGCTTTTTAGTTGACTAACGATGCTTTTTAGTTGCCTAATTTTGCATTTTAGTTGATTAAAATAGACTAAATAATATTTTACGTTTCTAGTTAACAAAATCACAGTTTAGTGTTTTTAATTTTGTAGACTTTAGTTGACTAATCCTACACTTTATTTAGCAACGTGCGTACTAATGTGTGACATTATTTTCACGCCCCTAATCACTAGCAATTATTTTTTTTGTTTACTAAAGTTGAAGATGACATTTTTAATTATCAAAAATAATTTTAATGATTAACTACTAAAAGATGAGATAGAAAAAGTGATGACGCCATTTTGTTCGCGTACCGGGAATTCATTTTCGTCGTTAAATTTTTTTTGCGTGGGATTTTAACCTTTGCAATTGCGGCGCATTCCTTTACCTTTAATTATTAAAGGGAAATAAATAATGAAAGCGAATGAGACGTCGTTCAGTGTCGCATACTAATCTACCGCACTTAAGGGCGACTTAAGACGGGGGGGGGACCCCCCTCGAAGCCGTGTCAAGGCTTATCCTCACTCACTCAGTGTCTCATCAGGCTGACCTCTGCGCTTGCGCACTACATCTTCTATTTTTATAGCTTTTTAATAGTCGCCACGCGTAAACATTCAACGTCTCTCTCTCTCTCGGTTGACGTAAGCGCAGAGCGAGTGCCGTCGGGGCGCAAAGTGGGTCACCCGCTAAACCTTTTTTTTTTCTTTTCTTAAGCAGACTTTATTAATCTAGATTAAGGAGATTAACTAGCTTCAGGTGTATGAGGCGAAAACCTGTAAAAACGGACAAATTCTCGCACGATTCCGCCTTAAACAGGTCGACACTAGCACAGTTTAGTCACTTACTATAGTCCAAGATCAGCGCGTAAAAGCTGGGTTAAGTAAAACTAGATCAGTAGGTGAAATGAAGAGAGGCTTCACTCGCGAATGAGCACTCTTTGCATCACTTAGTGTTTGTAGTTTAGTGATGTTTGTTTAGTATTGTTTATTAAGTGATGACTCGTTGTTTGCTCTTCAATTTCAAACGCTTTTTTATTATTATTATTATTTATTACATTTGTTTTTGACAGTTTTAAGTTTTTTCTAATCTTCAATTGACACGTGTTTACTTTCCTAACATTACGTCTTTGTTTATTTGACTTTTAGTGTTGCGTCTTCTCTCTCTCTCTATCTCTCTCTATCAGTCTCTCTTTTACCACTTTTAGTGTTGCGTCTCCTTAGTTGTTTGGACAACACTTTTAATGCGTTTTTCATAATCTAACACGTGTTTGAAATGACGTAAGGGAGTGGTTTAGGGGAGGGGGGGGGAAGGTGGTTTAGGCTGGACACTCCACTAACAATCTCTCCTCAACCTCAAAACATTCGCTCACTAAAACTCAGCAACTTATGAAAAACTATTTTTTAATTGTCATTAAAAGTTCATAAATTGATAGGTCTCTACCCTAATGTAGCTACTAAATGCTTTCAGAAAAATTGCTAAGCACTAAAAAACTAAAAAAGCACTTTCTTAATTAATTGAATTGTCATTAAAAATTTTGCTACACTTTAAAATGGAAACTAAACACTATGAAAAATACATCAAAAGGGCACTAAAGTTTTATGACGCTTTTTAAAACTAAAGAGGGGGGGGGGGGGGGAACTTGTTTATTAAGCTTGAAATTTGTTACTAAACACTAGTACACTAAGGCAACATTAAAAAGCCACTTGACAAAGTCTTTAAAACATCATTTGCACTAAATATTATGCACTAAAAACACGAAAAAAACTCGTACTAAACATTGGTAACACTTACCAAGCACTAAAAACACCTACTAAACATTAAATAGCACTTACCAAACACTAAAAAATATTTAAACGAACACTAAATACCGGTAACACTTGGGCTACTAAAGACTTAAAAACACTTACTAAGCATTGAAATGTATTTCCTAAACTGTTTAAAACGTCATAAACACTAAAAAAGCATTTAACTAAGCCCACTAATCTTTAAAATCGCCACTAAGTTTAGTATGGAAATTGTTGAAATCAACAAAAAAAACTTAGCATATATATTTTTTTTTTATTTATTTATTTATTATTTTATTATTTTTTTGAAAAATGAAGCAAATTTCCTGAGAATAAAATTTAAATGTCATTTTTAAAAATAAAAATTATATTTTTTAATGCAAAACTCGTGTAAAACGTTTTGCGATGACGTAACGAAATGATGCATAAATCCGCTACAGGCAGAGAGATAGGCAATGAGTGACGTAGACAATGACAGTGTGACAATGCAAACCGATGGATTTTTCCCTCATGATGAAACTACAACATTTTCATTCATAAATCTTTATTATTCTAATGCTTTATTTTCTTAACTAATGCAAAACCATTCACTAAACTTTTCTTCACTCATCTTAATAATTAACCGAGATTAGGTGACTCTCCACTTTGCTAACTATTATTCAGCCTACACGCTCGCACTAAGAATAATAATAATAATTACTGTTTTATTATTGGTTTGAGTAGGGAGAAGGAGAGCAACAACCCTGCCCTCACTTCCGTTCACTAATCTCGTTTAGATTCGCCTCAACGCAACCACATTTAGTGGTAGATTTACGTTTTCGAACAAGATTCTCAGCCATTAATAACTTAAGCAAAATTTAACTTTAGCAAAATTTCGTTCTACCAAACATTTCGTTGTATCGATCACCTTTCGTCTCCGCAAAATGTAAGTAGCAATAGCCGATAAATCAATCGCTGAGAGAGAGAAAAAATCAATAAAAGTGAAAATTTTGCAACTAATAATAATTATTGTTATTAGTATTTTCTCGCTTTCCAATCGCTTATTGCGGTTTAGTGGGTGACGTGATTGGCGCCAAAACGGCGTCACGTTTTAATCATTCGACTTGCATAATAACAAATCCGTTTTCTAATTAAATAAATGGGAAAAAAAGAAGAAAAGAAAGAAGAAAAAGAAGGTGCATCGAATTTCTAAGGAGAGAAAAGAAAGTCGGCGATCACGCTTAGCGCGAAACGATAACGTAACACACGCCTACGCTAACTCACCTCGCAACCCCGCATCAACCTAAGGGCCGAATCACGCGCGCAAGGGCCAAAACTTAAACCACTCTCAGTACAAATTGAGGTTTGAAAAGATTAGTTTGCGGTCCTTCGAAATTCATAATAGGGCCGAAAAAATAATTTATGGAAATACATCTTTTTCTAATCTGTTGTCGATACAGCATTCAGACCTGTTTAAGGCGGAACCTGTATAAAGCGAAATCCTGTAAGAACTTCCAAAAAAGGTTGGAATTGCGATGTTAAAATAGCTCAAAGGTGGAAAACCTGTCTATTGCGGAAACGGACGTGCATTTTGGACACTAGTGTAAACCTGCTTAAAGCGAAATTAAAATTAAATTTGAAAAATTTAGAGGGAAACCTGTCAGTAGCGGAAACGGACGTGCATTTTGGACTCTAGTGTAAATCTGCTTAAAGCGAAATTAAAATTAAATTGTAAAATTTGAGAGAAAGTGAGTGTAATCGCTCTATCTGCCCATTTGAATGGTCTCTGCACAGTCTTATTGGAGAGGACCTTCGGGGTGTTTAAAAGGGCCAAAAAATCATTTTTTAAAAATATTTTTTAAAAAAATATCATTTTCAAAATTATTTGTTTGTTTTTTTTTTCGTTTTTTTGTGGAAAAAAAGCGTGTGTTTTTTCCATCGATTAGCTCACTAATCCTTTTTAATTGTTTTGGTCACGTGATGCGATCACGTGCTCTGTGCTTGCATTGGTATGCAGTGCGGGTGAACGTGTGCTGCTGGAAGTAAAAATCCGGAAATCCGTGAGCGAGAGAAATAATATGAAATGGTTTTTTTTAATAACAATTATAGAAATGAATAGGCAAAAATATCATATAATTCATTTTTAATTCATTTCAAAAAAAATTTTTTTTTTAAAGGTGTGAAATGGTTACATAATTTTTTTTTTGTACCAGGTATTGTATTTATTACGGGAAATTCTTTTTTTTTTAAAAAATTTTGTAGAATTATTTCACATTTTTTACGCTTCATTTTAATTTTTTTAACCTTCGTTTTTAATATTTTTAATATATTTTTCGTATTTTTGATAACTCATTTTTCATACTTTTTATATTATCATCAAAAAAATCAAACTGAAATTTCCAAAAAAAAAAAAAAATTTAAATTAAAAGTTTTTAATAGTAAAAAATGAAAAATTGTAATTTAATAAAATTGAGATTTAATTGTTTACAATTTTTCGCTTTGAATTCAATTTATTTTTAAGTAATTAAAAATTAATTTTTTTTTGTAGGCCTATTTATTTTTTTTTTTTTTGTATTTTTGAAAATATTTAATTAATAAAAAAGCAATGAAGTAAGTTTGTGCGTTTGTTGATGACTTCCATGTATTTAACCCTAGAGTGAGGGTTGGAAGTGACCTAAAAATGTGAAGAGTTTAATTGACAAGGACAAAAAAAAATAACAAAAAAAAAAAAAAGCTGATGAAAACTTTTGACAAAAACTAACGTTTTTTTTTTAATGACCTAAACTCAACTTTTTTTAAAAAAAATAAATAAATAAATAAAAAAAAATTGTTTATTTTTATTAAATTTTTATTTATTTATTTATTTATTTTTTGGTTTTTTGTGGGCGAATTTGTTGTATTAACTCATCGTTTTCATTGATTTTTTAATCCTCTTTTTCAAAACGACTTATACGTCTTTAAATGGCATCATTTTATTAAAACTTTGAGAAGGGATTAACGTGGCAAATCTTTTACTAAATACGTTCATTTTTTTTTCTTATTAATTTCGCTATAAAAAACAAAAACAAAAAAAAAAAATATTTTGATGACGAAAATTTCTAACAAACAAAAATATTTATTTATTTCTCAAAAACTTTATTTATTTATTTGAAGTTTTAGATAAGAAACACTTCGCTACTATTGCAATAAACTTGCGTTCAATTTTGGTTTTTAGACTTGCACTTAGAAATTGATTTTTTATTTGGAATAAACTTGCGCCAAAACTTGCGACTACACTGTGTTCGTAAAAAAAAGCGATCAATACCTTTAGCATTAAAAAAACTACCTAACTGAATTCGTATTAAATATTTTTAATAATCTAAATATTTGAATGACACGTTTACTAAACATCACTTTAAGGATTTTTTTGATAATTAATTATTAAATGTTCTGTTCAAAATGTCCCCCTTCGGCCTCAACACACGCGGCAAGACGAGCTCGCCACTCGCTATTCTGTCCTCTTCAGTCAAAGCCATTTTATTAATAATGACGTCATTCTCACGTTAATTTTTACTCGTCAGAGGTTTTAAAAAGTGTAAAATAGTTGCTATTATAGTTTAGATTAAAATAGTTTTAGTCTCAGTGCCATTTAATGTTTGTTTAATTAGCTAATGCAGCCTCAACGTTTGATTTAACACCTGTAGAGTATTGTACGTTTTTGTTTACGAACACCGTGTAGAGTTGCGCTTGTAAATTGAATATTTTGTTTTCAACTCGAAAATCGTTTAAAAACCGGACTTAACTGCTTATTGCTCTTCAATGAACCAGTTTAAAAAGACAACAATTAAACGTAATGAAGGTTGGGCCTTGTCGACTTGGTCTTCCGCGTAACTTAAAGTGTCGTGAGGTGCGCAGACTAAGTGCGAAGGTGTGTGTCGATCGAGAGGCTGAGAATTGGAGAAAAGTGTAACGAAAATTCTTTCTAAATATTTTCTTTTGTTTTGTTTTTTTGTTCGCGCGAAACTAAAAAGTTCCGAGTATCGAAAGTTGTTGGTTGGAATTTGCGTAGTAATCGCCTCAGCAGACACCTGTCTCGTCATCTTGACCCCTGCGGATCTAAGGGCAAGTGATCCGGGCTCACACGTAGCCTTCGCCGTAACAAACAATAATTAATCATCGGAGTAATTAAAATGTGTCAAACCAGAATAATAGGCAAAAATTAACTCGTTTTTTAATTGAAATTTCAAAGGAAAAAAAAAAAAAGAATTTCGTTTTAACGAACAAATTAAAGTTAAAAACGGAAATGAATATTTTTTTATTTAGTGTTGTTTCTGGAGATTATAAAAGATGAAAGTCACGCTGCTTTATGATGTCACTCGCTGTCACGCGCTCCAACGTAGACACACGAGCATACGTCACAACAGCTCCCTCGGTATACGCGAAGGGGAAAGCGCGTAAACGGGCTTCATAATACTGTACAGTATATTTTTTTAGAGTTTAGTGAACGATTTTTAGGGCTTAGTGAACAATTTTTAGAGCTTAGTGAACGATCTTTAGAGTTTAGTGAACGGTTTTTAGAGTTTAGTGAACGGTTTTTTAGAGTTTAGTGAATGCTTCTAAGGTTTAGCAACCGACTTTTAGGGGTTAGTGAACTATTTTAAGACTTTAGTGAACGATTTTTTAAGCTTAGTTAACCATATTTTGTGCTTAGTGAATGAATTTGGAGCTTAGTAATCAATTTTTAGGAGTGTAGTGGAAGATTATAAAGTTTAGTGCGCACCTTTTTGAGCTTAGTGAACAATTTTTAGAGCTTAGTGAACGATCTTTAGAGTTTAGTGAACGGTTTTTAGAGTTTAGTGAACGGTTTTTAGAGTTTAGTGAACGGTTTTTAGAGTTTAGTGAACGGTTTTTAGAGTTTAGTG
>JAQGAZ010003438.1:0-11786 GCA_034692225.1 Polydesmus complanatus
AAACTTGAGTATGTACAGAAAACATGTGTTTTTATTGAAATTGTTTATCACATTTAATTAATAAAATATTACGTCATTAAATCGCCCTATTCAATATGGAACGCCCTGTATAATCAAATTTTGTAATAAATGACTAATTTTTGCCTTAAATATGACTTTTGATAATTACTGAACCCAGCAAGTATAACTTTAAAAATTAAATTTTAAACGATCTCGCTATAATAATAATGTTTCTACCAGTATAGAGTAGAATTAACAAGACTTGGATTGCGTAGTGTGAGCATGCTTAAAATATTGACGTCGTGCGGTTTCACTTGACAACAGCGAACGGATCTTTTAACGGAAATTCTGCTCATTTCTCATTGGTTAATTTGTGTGCGCTTGCGGTGTGGAGTGTGCGGGAATATTTATTATTCATCTTTTAATGCTGTACAGTAATGAAAACGTCGCAAAAACGGTAGCTACAACATCTATTATATTTTTGTATTATAATATTTTTGCATTATAAATTATAATAATTTACGAGTAAACTAATACACTGTAATTGTTTATGAATGTAGACAAGTATCGACATACTGTAGTAGAGAAAGAAATGGCTGCGGCTGCCGAAGTGGAATTGAATTTAGCTACCGTCAAGCAACTCACTCAACAGGTAATATTATAAATCTAATTAACTATTTTCAGTCGTATATTTCTCAATTAAAAAAATTAATTTCGCGTTAACGTTTTTGTATTGAGCATTTCTCGATTGTCAATTAAAGTAAATTAATTTAATTTAGGTGAGGGCGTTCGGCTTCGATACTGCAGAAGATCCTATTTTTCAATGGCGATTAGAGATTGACCCGAAGAAATTGGAGTCTGGCTCTTTCGCCAGTGCCCTATTCCCCATTAACCGCAGCGAATTGATCGGACAATTAAATTTGACTTGTCGACCCGCAAATGAGAGTGCGTAGGATCAATTCGAGCTGTCTTTGATTGTGACCGAGGCGGAGAAGGGTAAAGCCATCAATTGGTTGAGTCCGTTTCAGTTATTCTTCTGCAAGTACAAGTATTACGGCGACGCTGATGCGCCGAAAAAAGATGTGTATTTTGAAAGCTGTTTATTTCCCAAGAATGCGTTTAACCTAAACGCGGATAAGAATGAGTTGAATTTCAATTTCGAGCATAACGATGCGAAGTCTATGATCGTGGAGTTGTATCAGGAGCCGTTAACCACGATCAACTACCGATCTCCGTACAGCAACATGGTAGTAGCGAAGATTGAAAAGTTTAACGAAATGGAGCGATTAACGGATTCCAAGGACTTTCTATTCGCCAGCCCCAAATTCTACTTTGGGTCACCCGATCAGCTAATGATGATCAGGCTCCGGAAGTCTCAATTGAAAAACTTCTCGCAAGAATACGGATTATTCGCCACTCTTCACATTCTCAGCGAAGGCGAATCTCGTGGACCCCCATTTTCTTTCACCGCAACCTTCACCATCTTTAGTCAGAAGGAGAAGATGAAGGACTTGGTCCATAAAGTCTTCTTTCGTCGAGAGGAATATAAGAGCGACTACTCTTTGTTGTTGGCTTTTTATCGCGAATTGAATCCGTATTTAGAAGACGATACCCTGTATTACAAGCTGCTCGTTGAGCCTCGTCTCATTAAATAAAGTGTTTTCAAAACGCAATAATTTAAGTTGTATTGCGCATTTATTTAATTATAGAACAAAAAGTCGTAATAACTTTGATAATCGATTATTTCTTTGTTATAAATTGGCCTCAACATGATAATTAATTTTTCATTCTCTTCACTTGCAATGAGAGGGGATTATATTGGACAGTGTGGGAATGCCTTAAAGTATTGCTGTAAGCTTTTGACCTTGTGTTTAACCTCTTCTTTTGTGTATGAGTTTTGTTTACTTTGAACTCCTCAGTTTTCATTTGTCTGAGCTTTTGTTGTGGTTGTGTGTCACCTCACTTCTTGTTTTACGCTATAAAATTTTGCTGGGAAAAATCTCAATTGACACGGTAACTATTAATGACAAATTTTCACAACTATTAGTGACAAATTTTTATAATCGAAATCTGGATCTAAATAATAATATGAATAGCTTAAATATTAAACGGAATGGCTGGTGCTGCGGATATAGAATTCGACTTTGCGACCATCAATCGACTCACTCAAAAAGTTCGGATAAACTCTTTTTGATCAATGAAATAGTTTTTCTTAATTAAAAGTTAATTAACGTAATTTAGGTGACGACTTTCGAATTGGAAAATGTGGAAGCTCCGATTTTTAAATGGCGATTATTGCTCGCGGAGAATTTGCCGTCGAAAACGTATTCCAGCGACTTGTTAGAAATTAACAACAGCCATTTGTTCGGCCAATTAAAGTTGATCCATTCGAATAATGAATGTAGTATAAGTATATCTTTGACTCTAACTGACGTGGAGAAGATGGGCGCGACGATAAATAAGTTATATCCGTTTCAGTTTTTTGTTTACAAAATCACGATAAACAGCGGCTGTAGCTATTCCGCGAAAGGTTTCTATTCGAAGAATGCGTTTAACTTGTACGCCGATGAAAATAAATTGAACTTCAAGTTCATCGTGTACAACGCCACCAACCTAACTGCGGAGATGGACTAGGAGCCGTTAGCCATGATCCAGTACCGATCGCCGTACAAAATCATGGTAGTAGGGAAGATCGAAAAGGTTAAGTTAACGATGGGGATAGAGGAACACAACACTCTCTTGTCCGTGAGTCCGAAGATCAACTTTGGATTAGCCGATCAGCTGATAATTGTGAGATTCTGGAGCTCGAAACTGCCGAAGAAGCCGCTTACCACTGCTAGCGGATTATTCGCCACTCTCCACATTCTCAAAGAAAGTAAATGGGGTGGAAAACCATTTCCTTTCGCCACCACCTTCACCATCTTTAACAAAAACAACAACAACGGGAAAGACTTGGTCTACAAAGGCTTTTATAGTGGTAATGAAAACAAAAGCCATTTTTCAACTCTCTTGGCCTTTTATAACGAATTGGATACCTTTTTAGAAAACGATACTCTGTATTATAAAAAATAAAAACTGTTTTTTTTGTAAGTATAAATGTAAGAGCTTTTAAATGTTGTGCTTTTAAAGTTCTTTAAACTTTAAAAGAAAATAAACAGTTTTGTATTATTAAAAATGTAATTCTGCCCGTTCATTCAAAGCGTTTAAATTATGTAAATTACAATATTGTTTACCGACAAAAAAAATCTAAAAAGAAAATCTAAAAGAACTTCGTAGTTATTCTTCTACATGTAATAATTATTTTTGATTTATTCATCGAGTATTTGTGTAACTTACGCAACACGAAAAAACTTTGGAACAGTGTAAATAGTGCAATAACTAAGGGGAGTGGCTTGGATTGTAGAGTGTGAGGAAAAGCTTTAAAGAGTTTCTTTCGAGTTAATTTAATTTTTCGTTTCAATATTCAGAATTATTTTAATTAGAGGTATAATTTTTATTATTATTATTTTATTTCAAAATGTATTATCGTTGCTCGAATTTAGTTTGGAAAAGTAAAGTACCGGTACTTTACTGTAATGCCATTTTATAAACTCTTATTGCAAAGTTTAAAAATTAGTTTGGTTAAATTGTTACCTATTTTCAAATTGACAACATTTTAATTCATTTGTTTATCCTTAATATAAGGTAACTATTAAAACTGTTGTCACTTTATTTATTGTGTTAGTATAAAATGTCCAATTGTTTAATTTCTTCTAAAAAAAAAAAAAATTAATTCACAATTTTTCGTAAAAAAAATGTATTTTTGTAAATGATTTTTACATTTTTCTTATGAGTTTCCATAAGTTTGTTATGTATTTTAACTACTGTAATGTAGTAATATATTTAACATAGATTTTAACTGGTAAAATATTTTTTTTCTCCTCTATTCATTTCAACATACAGGTCGTTTCCAAAGATTATGCTCAAACTAAAGAGACAGGTATAATATTAAAAAATAAATAACTTTCAATCAGAAAAAAAATTGCCTTTAAGGCTTAATTACGGAGTTGCGAGCATCAAAATAATGTTGATCATGCTGCCCTTAGATAATCGCATTGAGTTAACCGTATATCCACTGTGCCGCATAGCAAAAAGACATTGCGGTACAGCTTGCTATTGGGTGATTTCATAGCGTTGTTCAGGGGCAGCATGCCCCAAGTGCAAACACCATAACTCCGTAATTAAGCCTTAAAAGCAATTTGTTTTTTGATTGAAAATTGTTTATTTTTTACTCCTCTACCTCCTCTTTCAGTTTGAGCATGCCCTTTGGACACACCCTGTATAAAATGTCTGTAGCATTTTTACTAATTACATTGTTTTTAAAAAATTGTTACATTTTTATTTCATTGTTATCACAGGCTAGTACTGCTAAATGAGAATCAAAATTTACCTTTTGAATGGTTGAATTTATTAAGTATTTAATTTAATTAACTAAGAAATTATTCTCGGAGTATTTCTTTAAAATGGCACTATTTTTTAGTTTTTAGCTTTGCTGGTTTTTTTTATTGCAAATTCTTTATCTTTAAGTACCTTCTCGGACACCCGTCACTACTCATGTTAAAATATGTTAACGTGCATAACGTCGGTTATGTGACGTCAAGCACAAGGTCTCTAAAAAATAGATGATGTTAGAGAATATTCATGGTGGAGGTGGTTGTGACTTATTGTATTACTGTATTTTAAATTTAATTACCGGTATTAGGAATGCATTTTACATATTTTTAAATTGCTCAAAAATAGGTATGATCTAACAGAATATTCTGCATAAAATACAGCTTTTTCTAACATTTGTCGAATATCAAATTAATATCGATACTGTTTTCTTTGCTGGCACGCACTCGTACTTTCGGAATTTTAATTTCCGATTTTTTAATTTCTTTTGGTAGTTTGAGACGCAGTGTTGTTTGCGGAACTTGTTAATACCGTATGTAAAAATGTTGATTTTATTAACGTAGCTTTTAAAAAAAAGGTTAAATCTAGGAGTATAACGTAAGGAGATAATATAACTAAATGCGAGTTTCCGTTGCCATGGTCCCCGACCTTTTGACGTTGGCGGGCGGTAGATGGCGCCTCTTGAATTTCACTAAATGACATGCGCAAGAGCCGCCATCTTTAACGTTGGAATATAGGCTGTTCATAAATTTAGTCTGTCAATTAAAATAAAATTAGTTTAGACCAGAAATGGCAGAGGGCGGCGGTACGTTTACAATGGCAGAGAGCGGCGATTTAAAACTGGTAAGATTAAATAATAATAAAAATAATGAAATGTTTTATTTGACTATTATTAAAAATAAATAGCTGAAATTAATTATTTTATTCGAAATTTTTTTTTAATTGTTTAAATAGTTTTAATATTTATTTTAAATGTGAAATTTGTTAATTATATACTGTATTAATGTAGTTTAGGCTAAAAATTTAAATGTTACATAACAAATTACAAAACATTATTTAAATTTTAAATAAAAAATTATTATAGCTATCACTATTTTAAAATAGATTGAATTACATTATTATTTAAAAATAGTGTCGAGTCCGGATTCTGATGACTTAATTATATCGAATAAGGTTACACATTGTATTGACTTAAGTATCTTTATTACCGCAATCCCGTGGCCAACTATTCCGAGTTACAATCAGAGCACCAAGCTCTTCGCAGTCAGATCCGAACTGACTAATCTGCTGCTCGTTACATACAATCATGAAGTAAGTACGGAAGCCCAAATGCTCCCAGCATGCAATGCTTCTACGAAAGCCCAGTCCGACACTTCCTCCACTTTTTGTGCGGATGCCCCCATTCGCTCCTTTAAAAAAATAGACAAATCCCCCAAAATAATCCTTAAATTATTTCTTAATTAACTAGTCCAGCCACGGAACTTCCTAAAATTAATCATACAAATTTTCTTATCAGAATTACACCGCCTTGCTATTCCTTAAGTATTACAAAATACAAAAAATGTTCAAATATACAAAGTTTACATATTTTGCAAACAAAAAAAAAATCCGTGCGAGACAACATTTCTAACAACGTCTCATCCATCAGTGTGTATTAATGTGTTTCCACATTAACAGACACTAATGTTTTATGCACTAAACTTCACTAATCGGTATTTAATTTTATGGCGACTTTTATACGCTCCACTCGTTCGACTCCAGCAACTGCATCCATTGTTTCAGCCTTCCATTTAACAAACAAATTTACTCGAGAATTCACCTTTAAACTTGCTACCCTTATCTCATTAAAATTAACTAATCCAGGTCTACCCAAACAGGAATGGCCCCCAATTGGGTCTTACATATTCTTTACCACTTAAAAAAATTAAATTTAAAATTGACAGTTTTCCTTCCCTAATTACCAATCCTATGTTGGCGGTACTACTGTTTACTCATTAATATTTATATTTTCTTTTAGGTTTCGAACATTCCCGGGCTCGACCTCAATGGAAACATTCGTTTCTCTTTTATTTAAATTTCAGGTCGCTGTCCAAAATGAAGTCTCTCATATTCGAAAAATTAATCTAATCCTACGCTGTCATTGAACAACTCGATGCGTTTGCCTTCGTCAACTCGTTTTTCTTCTCCGCGCTAAAATTTATTCAAATAAAATTTACTTTTAATTTTAATCACGGTGTTTTCGTTCTCCTAATTTTAATTCTTAATTCAATACGCCAAAAGATTTCAAACTAATCCAAAGAGTAATTTACTCGTTGAAATACTTTCTTCGAGTACTCTGCACAATTTAAATTCACCTTTCGAATTTCAAGTCAAAAAAAAATTTATCCTATATTAACTTATTTTAATTCAAACCGTAAATTAAAACCAGTTTCCATAATCCTTTATTCGTGTCCATAATCGGTTTCAGTCTTCAGTTGGTCTTCAAGGCATCATCTTCTCCCTCCGAGTTTCACAAAAACGATTCCCAACTTTCTTCTCCATCGACTACGATCAGTTCGACTTTTGCTTTGGCTCCCTCAGCCGCACGAATCGTTTCGGTATCGCTGGCGTCCTCGGCCTCCAAAAAAATTTCCGTCTCACGTTCCTCCGGTGCCTGCTCCATCGCCGCTGCTGCTCGATACTCGCGATTGATTGGTGGCATCACCACGCCGCCTCTCCATGGGCAAATATCGATTACGTGCCCAATCGCCTCGCTAAATTCGCATTTCAAATTACCTGCCAAAACCTTAAAACGTTCAAAGGAAAGTCCGATGAGCACATCCTCGCGTGCTTGACCTGCTTCCCAGATGAATGGCAGCTTCTCGAGTCGCTCAATATGTTATTTTCGCACTCCAACTTTGCCATATGCAGATCATTCATTTTAATTATTAGATCGCGCTGCTCTTGTTTCGCGTTATTTCTCTCTCGCTGTGCCTCTAACAAGCTACAAAAATGTTTGTCGGCCTCCCTTCAGAGTACCGGTACCTCGCCCGCAACCTTCCGTGCTCGTTTGCACTCACCGTGTAACTCGCGGTTCAGCTGCTCCAATCGCGAAACTTTTTCCGTCATCGCTTGCTCCTTCTCGCGTCGTTCCACGTCCCTCACGATCGCATCTTGACTCGCCGGTGGTGAAAGCTCGTATTTTGCTAACTTACCCGTCTTCTCTGCCAGCTGCACTGCCCCCTGAAGCCGAATATAGCACGCTCGTGCGTGATCGCGTTCGTGTTCCGCTTTTTCCTTCGCCGCCGTCATGTCCCTCAACGGCTTCGTATTGTCGTTCTCGATCTCCCTCCACAGACAATCATGGTCGGCTTCGATGAAAATCGCAATTTGACGAAACTCTTTTAAAATGGATAGCGACTCCCTTCGCTGATCCTGCAAGTAACCTAATAAATCGTCATGTGTTATCTTCTCAATCGCCGCATCACATCCCAACGCATGATTTGCCAAACAAAGTCGCGCTTCTAACCGTTTGCCGCATTGCCGTGCCGTATGTCCTTGTTCTTTGCAACCAATTTTGTTGCATTTCACATTTTCAGGGACCATTCCCTGAAATTCTTCGGTATAGATCAAAGCCGGAACATAGTAGTGCGATCCTGCTGCACTCAACCGCTGAGTCCAACCGATGTCGACAACTTGTTTGTTCGGCGTCCACATCGCCGTACGCGGAATATTTATTTGTGCGCACATCCTTAACGAGCAAAAGTTCAAAGAAAATCTTGGCCAAATTCAGAATTCAAAAACTTTACCAAAATTGCGAACAAACAACAACTACCTTACATACATTCACCAACAACAACCTGTTCGTCGTCAAGATTTAGCAAAGTAAAAAAATATCACTCCGCCAATGCTATTCCTATGGATGACGTGGTGATCAGTCACGCCGTCCACCCGAAATAGTTCGTACAGGTCGTAAATCGGTTTTCGCGCATGCGCAGTAGCGCCTGGTCGTTTCTTCTCCCAAAATGGCCGCTCCGATTTTGCGTAATCGATTATTGGCCAGAAAAACGTTGCAAATGGCGGATTTCATTCACTGACGTGTTTCGAATGACGTACATCGCCCATCCGAGCTAAAATCACACGAGCTGGGTGTATTCTCGAAATTAACAGGCTAATTAACATTTAAAATCAATTAATTAATTTGGGATTCATTAAAAAAATACAGAAATTAAGAAATTCTAAAAATATATGTTTTGAACAAGAAATTCTAAAAATATATGTTTTGAACAAAAAATTCAAAACTCTTAAAAAAAAAATACTAAAAAAATTAAAAAAATCCCAACGAGCCCCCCAAAAAAATTCAGGCTCAAAATTGAAAAAAATAGCCAAAAAAATTCAATTAATAAAAAAACTTTTTTTAAAACCTTAATTTCAAAAATAACATCTCTAACTCTCAGCTCCAAAAAATCAAATCAGCCCAAGCTGTAACCAATTCCTAGATTGTCAAGAACAAGATAATTAATTCATAATTTATTCATTTAAAACTAAACAGTAAACAAGCATTTTGGAGTACTTCCCCCCCTTTTTAAGTGGTTAATCTCCGCTTAAATTAATTAAATCTCTTAATTCAAGGGTTCCAGCTCCACTCCAAGCTCAGTACAATTTTCACATAACCAATTATTATTCTCATCCAATTCTTTCCATTCTACTTCACTCAATCCTGCACAGTGAGAGTGGTATAGGTCTCCACAAGTAGCATTTTTACAAACAACCCACTTCCCTCCCCCTATTTCATCAGCAAATCCACAGTTTGCCTTGCAAGAGTAATTATTAATTAAAATAGGTTCACTTAACTCAGCTGCATACTGCTCCTTGGTTTGTGGTTCCTTGGGTGGCATGGGTGGCACTGCAGGGTAATCCTTCTTTTCCTGTGTTAATAGTTTTCTTAGGTTGCATCCATTCTGTAACACTGATTTTCCTTTGGATCCCAGCACCACATAAGTGTTTTTGTGTACCACCTTCACCACTCTGCCCACATCCTTAAATGTAGGGTCTAGTTTTCCTCCTTTGTATCCAGGTGCAACAGGTCTGTAGATCAAAACTTCATCTCCAACCTGAAACTTTGGTAATTCCTTAAAATTAGCCCTTCTGTATGACTCCTCCTTCTGATGGTGTTTTTTGGTGTGAAGAGTTGCCAATTCTCTACACTTTTGAATCTCATCATACCAGTAATATCCCCTAACCTCATATGGAATGAAAGAGTTTGCACTCATTTCTCTTCCATACATAAGAAAGAAAGGAGTAAACTGGGTAACACTATGGATAGTAGTGTTATAAGCCATCACAGCAAATGGAAGATATTGATCCCAATCCTGAGGGTGGTCTTCAACATATTACTTCAAAATAGACAACATTGTTTTATTTGATCTTTCAGTTAACCCATTACACTGAGGGTGGTAAGCCACAGTCCTTTTGTGATGAATCCTGAACTTCTGTAAAAGATCTGCTATCATTTTACTCATAAAATTAGAACCTCTATCATACAAAATGTGAGATGGTGCTCCATACTTTGCAATTACTTCAGACATTAAAACCTGTGCTACTGTAGCTGATTGCTGATCCTTTGTTGCCACTGCAATACAATATCTACTAGCATAATCAGTTATGTTTATAATATACTTAGCTCCATCAGCTGTCTGCTTCAATGGGCCAATTACATCAATTCCCACAGTGTTGAATACATCTTCTATCACAATCCTTTCCAAGTTTGCTTGTTTAGCTTTTGACCTAGGTTGATAAGGTTGACAGGTTAAGCATGAAGTAACATAAGTTGATATCATCTCCAACATTTTTGGCCACCAATATTTATTGGCTGCTCTCCAGTAAGTTTTCCTGACTCCACAATGGCCTGCTGATAAATCATCATGTACTTCTTCTAACACATCCATCACCAAGACCTTTGGCACCACTGGAACCTTTATTTCCAGTCCTTTTTCATAGTTGATCTTCATTAAAATCCCTGGATTTCCTTTTATCACAAAATCCCTAGTTGACACATCTCTTCTTTCAAACCTATGTGCATTTCCCTCTGCAGCAATTTTTTCCATCATTTTTGAACAAAATGGATCTTTTGCCTGCAATACTAGTAGAGTTTCTTTTAATTCATTAGCTGAAACAAAGTTCACAAATCCCACTGTTTTCCGCTGTTTGCTCATTGCTATCAGTTCAGGGTGTTCTCTCTCCATTGGTGACATAGCCACCGGTTCACCATCTTCATGAGTCAATCTGGATAAAGCATCTACATGTGGAATAGAAGCTCCTAGTCTATGTATTACTTTATAATTAAATTCCTGGAGTTCCATCACCCACCTTGCAGATCTTCCATTCACTTTGGTGTCTTCAAGAAGTCCTTTTAAAGCAGAGTGATCTGTAACTAATAAAAATGGCCTTCCAATAAGGAAAGGTCTTAATTTTCTTACTGCCCAAATCACTGCCAGACACTCCTTGTCTGTTGTGCTATAATTTACTTCTGCTTTAGTTAGTGATCTGAAAGCATATGTTAATACCTTCTGGTCCTTAGGGTTGCTGTCCTGAGCTAAAATAGCTCCCAGTCCAAAACTGGATGCATCAGTGAAAAGGACCAAATGATCATCATCATTAGGGACTCCTAATATGGGTGCTTCCATGAACTTCTCTTTAAGGTCTTCAAAAGTTTCAATGTCCTTAGGTGTCATCTTAATTTGTCCATCATTCCAAATATGTCTTAAGAAAGAAAACATTACACTAGCAAAGCCTTTAATGTACCTTCTGTAGTATGAAGCAAATCCTAAAAATTGTCTCATTTGTTTTACATTCTGAGGCACCTTCCAATTTTTGATCACTTCAATCTTTTTAGGATCCGGTTGAGTTCCTTCACCTGTTATTATATGTCCAAGGTACTTTACTTTTCTAGCTCCCAAGTAGCACTTTTCCAATTTGAGTTTACATCCTGAAGCTTTCAAAGCTTTAAAAACTTTAACAGTCCTGTGAAACATCTGTGAAAATCCTTTTCCAAAAATTAGTATATCATCTAAATAACAAGTACAAATGGATCCTTTTAAAGCTCCCAAAATCCTATCCATTAACCTCTGGAAGGAAGCTGGTGCATTACATAATCCAAAAGAGGTTCTCACCCACTCATAGAAAGTTTCCTTTAAAGCAAAAGCAGTCTTTTCTCTATCCTTAGGGTCTATGACCATTTGATGGTAGCCTACTTGAAGATCCAAACAAACAAACCAAGATTGGCCTGCCAGAAGTTCCAGAGCTTCATCAATTCTAGGCATGGGATATGCATCCTTTTTAGTGACTTTATTCAACTCCCTGTAGTCTATGCATAA
>JAQGAZ010003439.1:0-11781 GCA_034692225.1 Polydesmus complanatus
AGACAACAAGTTGTCATGACTACCTGAGGCTAGCAAAACAGGTAAATCTAGCATCCATCACCAGGTAAGGGGTGGTAGCTAGGATATTCCTCTTCACCCCTTGACCGTTAAGACATTAGAAAAGAACAGACAATAGAAAAGAATTTGCAAAGTAAACAAATTCATAAACCTAACCCATGTGAAATTCAAGTTTTTGAATAGCTGCAGGTCTAAGGGTTCAAACTAAGAGCCAGAATGCTTATTGCATACTGTATTTAATTACTTTTAATTTAAGGTATAGTTAAGGAGAATCGCGCCTTAGATGATGAAGCTATGCAAGATCCAGACTTTACATAAGCATATAGTTTAGTATGGTACCAAGCCCCGACTTTGCACCGCTGTAACTCCGGGGTTTACAGCCATCCATGGACATCCTAAGGCTCGTTAGAAGCGCATACACCTCCTTTTTCGAATGAGCCCTAGAATACATGAATATGAGTCCTGAATCCGGAGTTATTTAGGATAGTAAGGGCTAGTAACGTCGCAAAAGATGAACATAATAAAATAATAAATAATTAATAAATTCCTTAATTAATTATAGAAATAACCCAACACCCCAAAAGAGACATAATCAAATATTCCAAAGTACATAAAATAAATATAGAAGAGAAGATAACCTGAGTCAAGTGGCAAGAAAAATGTTTACATGCATTATCAATGCATTAACAACATAAATTAAAATTACATAATAATTAATTGAAATCATAAGTGTTTGATATGCTTGTGATCAGTAGATTACAAGCATCATGCTTACATAACTTAAAATTAATTTAGAAAAGTATTACTTAACAATTTGATATGAATAAGTAATATAATAGAGTTAGAGGTAGTTCCTCTTCATTTATTATCTGACAGAGGAACTAATTTTCTTAGTGAATTAATTGAGGTTTTGTTAGCTAAGTTTCAAATAATACATTACCGTACAGCTTCTTATCATCTACAATGTAATTGTCTGACAGAGACAGTAAATCATACATTAATGTCAATGTTACAAAAATATTGCACGAATGACAATGATATTTGGGATATTTATTTGCCTATGATAATGCAGGCATATAATATTTCTGTTTATTCTGTAACTTCAATTACATGTATTTTTTAGTGCAAAGTTGTGAGATCAATGAAAGTACGTTTATGCCCAAAATGATAGAAGGCATTCATTAGCATGACAATTTGCAGTTATTGAGAAGCTAAAATAAAAACGATTGAAAATCATATTAAGGAAGCATCTCAAAGAAAATTGAAATATAAAAACTTACCTAATTACAAAATTGGTGATGTAGTCTTGATATATCGACCGCACACTAAAAAAGACAAAGTAGCAAAATTAGAACCAACATACAAGGATGTAGGTTGTATTATTAAATATGTAGGGCGTAATTCATATGTAGTTTTAGGATCTGAAAAAATAGACTATATAGAAAATAGTAAAAACTTAGGATTATTACAAAACTACGAGAAACACGATTATGCAAATCCACCAAGTATGCTGAATCTTAAAATTCCTACTATAACGCAATTTTTGGAGATGAGTTTGTTTCCGATAATTGGAAATACATATAGCTGCGATTATAAATGTGGATTCGATTATAAACATGCTTACATGATTAGTTGTCACAATCAATTATGCAATAAAAAATTTCATACCACTTGCATTGAGATGTCCGATGAAAACATTACCAATTATAGAGAAGAAATCTATTTGGCTATGCGAACAATGCCATAGAATCGGTATTGACAATGTAGTTCTGAAAGAATACCTAATCTAGTGTTCACCAGCGATATTTATAGGCAAGAACTACTAAGCGTTTGTGAGTTTTGTGGCGGTTTTGATCATTTTGTTCACTGTTGTGTAGAGCTGAAAAAAGATAAAAAAAATTCTTAAAATTAGATATAAATAACAGATCATTTATATTCAGAAAGAGTAGAAAAATTACAATACCATAGTGCTAAGCATCTCGACCATCTCTTGAGAAAACCCAATTATAAATATTTTGATTTGATTCATCGAAGCAATTTATCAGAGCTTCAACTGAAAGTTAGATTTGCAGGGAGTTGATTATAAATATTAATAGATGAATCAATCGATTACTTGATAGAGAATGTGTATTATTTAATAAATCCTTTTTGGAAGGAAGAATTTGATTTTATGGCAGAAGAGCGTGTGTGCATTTTTTGTAAAGGAGAGCACAACATTCACTGTTGTGAACAGGTTCGCAATTTGAAATTAGAAAAATTAAAACTAAACAAAAATAATCTTCAGCATGTTGATTATTTAAACCGCTTGGAAGAATATCGATTTTTTCAAATTAAGAAGATATTATATGCGTGTGGGTTTCCTGACACAACAGGTAATTGAATACAAGATTCAGTTAAATACTTTGGAATTTCAAGTAAATATTGCTAAATTATAAATTTAAATTGGTTTCAATTTTAGATAGTATTGGTATGGTTCAAATGCATGAGTCTTTAACTGATGTTATAACTTTCTTATATTTTATTCCTGAACTAATGTTTGCAGGGAAATTCGTGTTAGCTGATTTAGAAAATTGTATTATATGTAAAAATTCAATTCATATAACTAGGAAGTGTTTGTTTCTCAGAAATTATAAGATAAGATTGCTAAATATAAATAAACATTCAAAGAAACATTGTTTAAAGTTTGCACAGGACGAGGAGGTGAAATATTTGAATGATAGCCATATTTTTATAATGGCTAAACTAGAAACAGCGCACTTTAGAAAGCTAAGATTGAAAGCGTTCCTTGATATATATATTTGCCTATTAGAAGAGGTAAATGCTGAACTCACTAAGTTAAAAGAAGAATATAACAAGCTGTTACTACGCACAGCAAAGTGAATGATAGTTAGCTAAGTGGCAAAAAGTTCAGAATAAGAGTTCTTATTCGCTGATAATTAGTATAAATAGAAGGTTACTTTGCTGTTTAGTCAGTCTTTTGTTTCTATTCCATGATAAGCGTCTCTTTTCGTTTAGATACTGCTGATTCTGGAAGTATAGTTCAGGTTAAGTTTAAATATGTTCTCAATTGCATGGATCATTTATTTTACAAACCAAACATGGTTTTCTTAAAAAGTATAAATGAAGATAGATTAAGTTGCTACTTAACATCCAACAAGGTGTTGCGATCACCTACGAAATTTTAAAATGATTAGTTTTGGTTTTCAGCCACAAAATCCTTTGCAAATCATTTATTTCACTTATTGCACAGAAATACGATTTTTTAATTTAATGGCATTAAGGTTAATACAATAACTAAATACAAGTTTGGCTACAATTGAAAATTTAAAGGTGGAATTAAATGTAAGTAATCTGAATATTTTACAGTTAATTAACGAATGAAGTTATTATAAATCGGAATTGGAGTATTATAATGGTTGGGTAGTTTAGCATATGTCAACAATGCATTACAATGATTAATATTTATTAATTTTGTTTATTTAGAGTGCATCGATTTAGTTTAAGATCAGAATGACTGCTAACGATTTTTTAGAAAAGTTTGGAAGTGAGGTTAAGGATTTTAAAAACCAAATATATGTACCTTGTTTTAGTTTTATAACTGAGAAAGGAGTTGATTACATAGATAAATTTCCATTTAGATATTGTTTTTCTCCACAGCATGAAATTAGAGATTGCAGCAAGTTGAGAGTAGGGATTTTATTCTGACATGGTGAGTCGATATACTGAAAAAGAGCAAACAATTTTTAGTAAGAATGAGCAGATAAGATATTATATTACTCAAAAGAATTACTTACATGAACAATTGAAACATGCATGGAATTGTCTTAAATTTATGGATGAGGTTATTCTGGAAAAGATACAATTGATTAATGAACATGAGATATATATACTCAAGCTAGAAAGACAAATAGCTGAAGATCAAAAATCTGAACCAAAATGGCGACATAGTGCACATAGGCACCAAGAAACAGGAAATTGATCTAAGCATGGCTGAGTGGATTCCGAGACCACTACATCAAGTATTGATTAATTTTATTATATTCGATTTTAGTTTATAATTTATACTCACATTGCGTATTTCGTCAGAGATGTGATTCAACTTGGATCAGAAATGGCGGATGTAGCAATGGGTGATTGATTTATGTTGATTATTTTGTACAGTCTAAAAGTGTGACTTATATTTGACGAATGCGCAGAACATTTAATTTTGTTAGTACACAGGATTTTTTTTGTGTTGTTATTTATTGATGCATAGACAAGTAACAGTGATGAGATCGAGTATCAATATTTAATTGATACAAATATTAATGCGCGATCAAATTTAAATTCGTATACTTTATTTAGAAAGTAAATTAATTCGGGTAATCACTTTTAAAATTAATATAAAATAAAAATATTTATTGTTTATTTTACACAGTAAGATTTAATAAAGATATTTATTAAGATGAAAAGTCAATAACTAACAATTTATATATTGTGCATGCGTATATATGTGCTTTCGTGTGGAAAATTCAGTTGACAAATTTTATTATAATCGATTAAAGTTTTTAAGTGCGTTCGTGTTATTTTTTGAGGAAAATTTTAAAAAATAGTTTCTTTTGAAGATTTAGAAAATTTTGGGGGTAAAGTGATTGGTTAAGATTGAATTAATATAAATTTTGGTTATTGACAAATTGGAGCCGGATGATATTGAACAAATCAATATAACGAATGCGCCAAAGATCGTAGCAAATAATTTTTTATTGGTACTTGTCGGCATCAATAATTTTTGCACAGACCGAGAAAAGGACTGGATTCAGATGATGGAACCATTCCATCACAGGTATTATGTTGTGCAATCGTATATTAATCTTGATGATTTTCCTGAAATTGCAGGCTACAATAAAAGCTGTTACGTCTGTAAAAGCATTGGTCATGATGCGAGACAATGCCAAAAGCGCTGTTACGAACGATTAGAAAAGCTTGGATTGCCGAGATCTTGGATTAATGATGACCGCTTCCATTTGGAAGAAGAGCTTCGTTGCGTTTATGACTGGAAATGGAAATTGATCGACTCTTGCACATAAATAGTGCTTTAAAGTTGACAACGCAATATGAGTGTAATTTTCTAACGATGCTTGCAAACTTCTACGAGCGAAAATATGATGAAGGGTTAGTCAAAATTGATAGATTGCAAGGCGAAAATTTAATTAAGCGTAATTTGGTGTTTCTGTGCAAGCCAATTTTTTAGCACTCAATCAACCGCGAATTGCTTTGCAAGATGAGAAATGTCTTTAATTTTGAAACTTTTGAAATTGTAATTTACAAAAAGCCTGCATCATGCATTTAGAATCAATTAAAATTTTAACAAGTAGAAATGAAAATTGAACAAAAGAAATTCAGAATGCCAAAATGATTAGTAAAGGAAATGATAAAGCGGGCACATTAAAACAGACAGTCTTGGCATTAAAAGCTCAAATCGATTTATTACGTACGCAGAACGAATGTCTCCAAAACACGATTGATACAGTAGTAGACATCAAAGAAGAAAACAGTGCCAATGATTCATGGGTAATAATTTGTAAGTTAGGTACTGCAAACAATGATTTAAAATGACAACTAAACATGATTGAGAAAGAATGCATAGCATTATGAAAAGAAAGCGGGCAAAATAAGACCGCAAATTTAATTTTGTAATGGGAACACAATTCGATGCGTGCAATGATTGGCAAATTTGATCAGATTGGAAAACATTTTTCTTAATTAAATATCCATTCATATGATAATTTAATTGTGAAACTTACTCGATTATGAGTTAAAAGCCACAATTGAAACGGGGAAAGAAATGGAAACCCAAGATGGGTCAACCAGTGCTCCTCAAGTAAGTATTAGAAATCTGGAAATAGATTCTAATAAAATTATTGTTTCAGAAACCCCAAGCATGGATAGTGAACAAAAGGATGGCACCCTCGTCGACCTTATTTCGTTTGATGAAAGTGTGATGGAAGCGGCTAAACCAAAGGATAAATCAGAGGAAACCAAAGAGATGTGGTTTGATTGCGTCGAAGACGATTAAGTAAAATTTAATTATCGTTTAAGATAGTCATAATTTTTGTTTTAATATTAAATATTGTTTGAATGCATGATAGTAAAAATTTATTTTTTTCTTTTCTATCGATTTTAGTTATGCATAATTTGAGTAAAATCTAAGTCTATATTATATATTTTTTTTCATTTTACAACTGAGGTTTCATAAAATTTTTGTTTTAAATACTTAAACGAAATCAATTAATATTGAAAGACATGAATGTGTGTGTGAATGTTAGTTTGGTTGAATGCTGCTCTCACTTTAATTTTAATTTTAATGCATGATTGGTGCCAGTTACGGCTGCTAGTTGTACATTGGTTAGTTGGCACATTGTATTTTGTTCTCATGTGCAGGAGAATGCTAGATTGCAAGAAATTCTAACGGATCAGTAAAAGGTTGTTTCATATGAGTGATGATGGTAGTTGACGACTGACAACACTTGGTATGGACATTTTCTTTACTATTCAATTCTTTCCTAAAAAAATGATTAATATAAGTCTGTCAATATGGAAATCCTGAAAAGGGTTTCAGTAAAAAAATAATGATCTGAAATTATGATCATTAAAATATTAGTGAATTAGTAAAAGGTCGCTGATATAAAATTTAAAACTAGATTAACAAATCAGTAAAAAGTTGTCAATCTAAATATTAATGAAATGGATTAGTTATAGTCGTTATCATTAAAAGTCAGAAAGTCAGTTGAAACTGACATTTTCTTAAAATGGCTGGATAACAAGTACGACTTTAAATTAATCTAACCTCTTATGCGCTGTACCATTTCAAGAAAGATGGGGAAGAGTACCAAGCATAAGAAGTCAGGTTTTTTAATGATAGTATTAAATTAAACGAATGCAACTTATATATTCGTTTAGTTAGTAAATGCTGCATTTTTGATTGCTTGCTGGTTGTGGAGTTAATTTTTAGTGTAACAATTATTAATCGATTTTATTGTGATAGATAACTTGTGATAGGATCAGTTGATCTATTTTTAATCTCAATTTTGAATGTGATGTTTTGATATTAATACCAAATAGATCTTAGAACTTGTATTTAATTCCTGTATTAACCTTAATGCCATTAAATTAAAATATCGTATTTCTTCGCAATAAGTGAAATAAATGACTTGCAAAGGATTTTGTGGCTAAAAACCAAAACTAATCATTTTAAAATTTCGTAGGTGATCGCAACACCTTGTTGGATGTTCCAGACTCATACAAAAGTAGCAACTTAATCTATCTTCATTTGTTTACATGCAAAACAATTAAATAAGAATTGACCAGGGATTAAACAAAGTATTAAAGTAGATGAGGAGGGAAAATTTATTAATAAAATAATAATTATTATTATTATTATGAGAGCAAGAAGTGCTTAACAAAAGAGACTGGATTGCATGGGTTTGTGGTCGTTTTTAATTAAAGTGTTGCAACCAGTCAGATTTAAAAGAAATTAAAATTTAATTATAAACAGATGGCTTAAAATGACTCAACCGATTTGCAAAAGGATTGCATTGACTTAGTTTTAATTGGTTTAAACTGTGAAGAGGGTAAACAATTAATAATAATTAATACTAACAATAGCCAGGATTTTTATGCACTTAATCATTAATTGAAGTATTAATGATTAGAACTTTTATTAATATTGATAATAAATAATTTTAGTACATAAGGTTCAGAAGGAACCTTGTAACTGGTTTATTGAGCCGCGAATTGACTACTAAACAAAGCTAAAGAATACCGCTAATCAGGTGGTATGTTACCTGAACAGGTGGAGCGGTTAAGGCTTATATATTAAGCCTGGTGCGAATTTAAAATAAAGTTATAAAAAAAAATTAACTTTAAAAGCATAAAAAAAAAGTTTTAACAAAGTTTTAAAAAAAAACTGGCTAATGTTAAATTATCTTAAATACAATATAAATATACAATAAATGTTTTCTTACCTTTGAACTTTAAAGATTTTCATTAATTTTCGGTTGAAAAACTTAAAGAAAAAGTTTGTTTTGAATCTTCAAGATTTTGGTGTAAATGTTTATTTGGATAATTGAAACACAAGATTGTTTTTATCTTTTAGATAATTTTTATTCCATTGAGGTTCCAAATTACCAAAACACAAGGATGAAAATTACAAGTCACAAGTTTTCCCAAGTAAGAAAATAAATAATAAATGTTCAATAGAATTTATGGCATTAAAGTTGCATAATAAATTATGTGATTGTTAATGCCATAAATTTGTTATTGAATTCGAAAAATTCCGCACTTTTAAATCACAAGGTAAATTTTAAAATAATAAAATTCGCAAAACTAACTTAAAACATTTAACAATAAATGTTAGTTTTACGAGGCTAACATACGCGAATTTAAGTTAAAATTCACATAAAATAGTTGAGGAGAGAAAAATACTGAATGATTTTGGTGGAAGAGAATTCATCCTTTTGTACTCATGCCCCAGTGTTGGCAGACAACAAGTTGTCATGACTACCTGAGGCTAGGAGAACAGGTAAATCCAGCATTCACTACCAGGTAAAGGGGTGGGAGCAGGATATGTCCTTTTCACCCCTTAACCGTTTAGACAAAAGAAAAACAAAAAAAAAGAAAAAGAAAATTTCAAACCATAAAATTCAATAAACCTAAACCACATAGAATCTAAGTTCATAAATAACTTCCGGTATGATAGTTTAAACTTAGAGCCAATATGCTTATTGCATGCTATGTTAAAGTACCTTTAATTCAAGGTTTAGTTAGTGAAAATCGCACCTCAGATGATGAAGCTATGCGGTACCGGATCCCGACTTTGCACCGCCGTAACTCCGGTGTTCATTGCAATCCATAGACATCCTAAAGCTTATTGGAAGCGTTTACACTTTCTCTTTTGAATGAGCCTTAGAACAAGTGAATAGGAGTTCAAAATCCGGAGTTATTTAGGATCACGCAAGGGCTAGTAACGTCGCAAAGAGACGAACATAAATAAAAATAGTTAATTAATAAATTTATTAATTAATCATGAAAATAACCCAACACCACAATAAAGCATAATAAAATAACCCCAAAAGTACATGAAATAAACAACAGAAAGTGAAAATAACCTGAGTCAAAATGATAAAATAATGTTTACAATGCATTTTCAATGCATTAACAACATTAATCTAAAATTACATAATTATTAACCAAATTCATAAGTGTTTATATGCTTGTGATCAGTAGATCACAAGCATCATGCTTAAAATATCTTAAAAATTAATCAGAAAATCATTACTTATTATTTTGATATAAATAAGCAATATAATAGAGGTAGAGTAGAGAAGAGGTAGGAAAAACCAGATTATAAATAAAGAGCCCTCAATGCATAAGAGGTTTTTCACCTCTGCAAAACGCTGCAGCAACTTTTACAACTCTCTCTTTACAACCCCTTTCATTCAGTACTATGAGTACCTTTAGCAAGGGTATTGATGAATGAAAACTTTCAATACAAAAATAAGATTCACTTTTAAGTAGATTCAAGTAAACATCCCTCGAATTTAATGCAAAATACTAGATTGCAAAGTGCTACAATTGAACCAATAATTACACAACATTCACCACTAATTGTGTAATCATTAACCTCTTCTCAGACCCAATTTTTATTATTAAAATCGGCCGAAATAAGGTTTAAATGCACGTTTTTGATACGCGCGGTTTGCTACGTATTTTCAAAGGCATCAGGCCTTTTTAATGCTAACTTAGGGCATTATAATATAATAAAAATTTATTAATTAAATCAAATAGTAGAAAGAAAAATTAATTAAAGTGAAGAAAAGTTAGTAAAAAAATTTAACATAGAAATTTCCCTTAACACACTTGAACTTGTATGACTCATAAGAGGTTGTGACTCATCCGCAACAATTTATACTTTTTAAGAAAACCGGATTTGGTATGTGAAATAAATGATCCATGCAATTGAGAACATATTTAAACTTAACCTGAACTATACTTTCAGAATTAGCAGTATCTAAACGAAAAGAGATGCTTATCGTGGAATTGAAACAAAAGACTGACTAACCAGCAAAGTAACCTTCTATTTATACTAATTATCAGCGAATAAGAACTTTTATTCTGAACTTTTTGCCACTTAGCTAACTATCATTCGCTTTGCCTTGCATAGTAACAGCTTGTTATATTCTTCTTTTAACTTAGTGAGTTCAGCATTTACCTCTTATAAAAGGCGAATATATATATTGAGGAACACTTTCAATTGTAGCTCTCTAAAGTGCACTGTTTCCAGTTTAGCCATTAGAAAAATATGACTATCATTCAAATATTTCACCTCCTCATCCTGCGCAAACTTTAAACAATGTTTCTTTGAACGTTTATTTAAATTTAGCAATCTCATCTTATATTTTCTAAAAAAAACAAACACTTCCTAGTTATATGAGTTGAATATTTACATATAATACAGTTTTTTAAATCAGCTAACATGAATTCCCCTGCGAACAATGGTTCAAGAATAAAATATAAGAAATTCATAACGTCAGTTAAAGACTCATGCATTTGAGCCATACCAATATTATCTAAAATTGAAATCATTTTAAATGTATAATTTAGCAATTTTTACTTGAAATTCCAAAGTGTTTAACTGAATCTTGTATTCAATTACCTGTTCTGTCATGAAACCCACACACTTATAATATCCTCTTATTTTGAAAAAATCGATATTCTTCCAAGTGGTTTAAATAATCAACATGCTGAGGATTATTTTTGTTTAGTTTTAATAATACACATTCTCTATCAAGTAATCGATTGATTCATCTATTAATATTTATAATCTACTCCCTGCAAATCTAACTTTCAGTTAAAGCTCTGATAAATTGCTTCGATGAATGAAATCAAAATATTTATAATTGGGTTTTCTCAAGAGATGGTCTAGACGCTTAGTGCTATGGTATTGTAATTCTTCTACTCTATCTAAATGATATAATGATAATATAAATTCTATGTTTAAATAATCAACATGCTGAGGATTATTTATGTTTAGTTTTAATTTTTCTAATTTCAAATCGCAAACCTGTTCACAACAGCGAATGTTGTGCTCTCCTTTACAAAAAGTGCACACATGCTCTTCTGCAGTAAAATCAAATTCTTCCTTCCAAAAAGGATTTATTAAATAATACACGTTCTCTATTAAGTACAGTGCGTTTGCCTAGTTATTTCTCATGAATATGCGAGCAAGCTACTTACATAGAAGTGGGTCACGATTTGAAGTCGCAAATACACCCGTACTTATTTCTCAACAATCACTGGTAAGATATTAATGTATATTTTTGTTAATTGGTGGAAAGTAGTTTTCAAATTACCAGAAAATAAAAATGTCCTTTAGCACAGATCCTTTAGCACGTGCTCCGAGCAATCTGCAATTATTTTCAACTTCTGGGATTTATTATCTTTAAGTATAATTATAGTTAATTTTAAAAAATAATATTAAAGAGTTTGCGCAGCACCTTTTATAACGTCGTTAAAACCCTCCGTTAAATCGGTGATGTCATTTTTACGTCATTTTTTAGCGGAAATTCCAAGGAGTAAAAATGTGTTTGTGCACCACTTTCCTCCTTTAGGTTAAAATTTCCGTCTGCCACAACATAAATTTTATAAATATTTATTTTCCCATTTTGAAAATGAAATAACACAATTTTGCTGTAATTAATTAATTTATTATTTATTTATAAAAAT
>JAQGAZ010003440.1:0-11780 GCA_034692225.1 Polydesmus complanatus
TCCGAAAATCCGGCCAATCCGATAATCCGGACGGGGTCTGGTTTTAGTTAGTCCGGATTATCGGCGCTCTACTGTACTTTGCTAATCAGGGTAATATAAGAGAAATATTTAAGCTTATTGACAATGATGTTAGTAGGATAAATCAGTGGTATAATAGTATAAGTATGTCACTGCAGGCGCAGAAAACACAAGTCCTAGCTATAACATCCCCTATTATATTTTCTAGATTAATTAATGAGCAGTTAATGGTGGCGG
The DNA here is from genome assembly GCA_034692225.1 of Polydesmus complanatus. Lineage (NCBI taxonomy): Eukaryota > Metazoa > Arthropoda > Diplopoda > Polydesmida > Polydesmidae > Polydesmus > Polydesmus complanatus. The sequence continues at coordinate 256 of JAQGAZ010003440.1, forward strand.
GTCATGTAATTAAGTTGCAGAGTGAGATGGTGATCTTAGGAATTAAGTTCGACTGTCTAAATAGGTATAGAGGTCAAGTGCAGCAAGTAATTAGAAAAATAAGGGCGTACTCGGCTCCGTTCAAGAAAATGTCTCCCTATGTCGGAGAGAAATCAAACCGCCAAATGATACTTATGTGTTTGTATGCTATATTGCTCTATGGTTTGGGGAACTGGGGAATAACTTGCATAGAGGATTTTGATGCAATTCGAAAAAAGATTAATTTAATGATAAGGAAAGAATTTCATTTGCATCCGCGAACAGAACTGGCGCAAGTGTACCGCAGGCTCAGGTTGAGAGAGCCGGAAGACTTTATAGTGCATTGGACAATGGCGCTTTTTGCGCAACGCGTGCGGCGTAATGAATTGAAAAACATTGTAACCAATACCAGTTTAAATTCGGCAGCGGGCAGAAACTTTATTGTGTCGATTAGGTTAGTGAAAAAGCCCCACATGCGCAGGATGTCGAACTATCAAGATGTTTGTATTTTTAACAAGCTCCCAAAACAACTGCAACAAATTGTATTTGAATGCCGAGAATGTGGCCCACGCTGTCACCATTTTGAAGAAAAATGTAAAGAACACCGATTGGGGGAAAGATATAAAACCGTAATTAGAGAAAATCTGTAATTTTGAGCTGGTATGATTGTTTATTTATTTAATTATTTGATGTTCTCGCGCGAAAGGGGGGGGGGGTTTCAGTATTGGAAATTCTAACAAGGAAATATGTATTTGAATAATTATTTTGAAGAACTATTTTTGATACAGTAATTTATATGGTGATCGGAGTAATTGTGACGGACTGTAAATGTAATGTTGTAGATTTTATTGCGATTGGGAGATTTGAGATTGTAATGTATGCTTGATTGAATGTATGATAATGATTTTATAGTGCGGCGGAGCCGCGACACTTGACATTAAATTAAATTAAATTAAACAGCCATGAGATAAACACTGCAGCGCCACCTGGCGGATTAAATTCGCATTAAAACGACATTTTTCCCTCAAGTTGTAATACCAGTCCATATATGTATCTTGCTATCACTTAGCGAATATTCGAAGTTTTCTAACATAACCATCATTGAAATTCTTCTCAAAACTAATACAGGAGACTGAAATTTTTGCTGGAACAACTCTGAAGTTGAAAAACTTAAAACAAGAAGTTAACGAAAAGTTCGACGCTTTATACAAAGTGTGCACAAAGGAGGCCAATGAGAAGTGACTCATGGATGACACAAAGGACCTCTAATTGCGGTGACTAAAGGTGTAAACTACCTGTACTTTAGGATCTTGTTGGACCTTGCCTCTAACGCTGTCTTTTGTATTCTGGTTGTCTGTGGGAAAACAATATACAATGGGGGGAATTGTTACATGCAGGTCCTCAATTTTTTATTTTACCACCCTCTATCTTTTATATGACTCTTCATATTAATTATTTTCTAATACCGTACATCCTAATTGCAGTATATTCGCATGCTTTAAATATCACGGTCTATTGATTAACATATGGCGCTCTAGCCAGCTGAAAGCTCTTTTCTTATTTCACGTAGTAACCATAGTAACGGTCACTCATATACGTTTTGTACTTTAATTTCCCCTAAAGGCTATTTCTAAGTTTATCCATTTCTAAACTTTAAAAGAAGCTAGTTACCATGACAACGGCACCTTGCAACTCTTTATCAGAGTCCATCTTAGTACCCTTAACATGCCCCAGCACATGATGACTCATATGTTTGAGCCAGGAAAACTTGCAAATCCGATAAGGCTGAAATGAGTAAATAAGACAAATAAAACTTAATAAATTTAATGACTCTCTCCATATTTGAGTGGCAGTTACATAATTAGGTTTATTATTCTTAACTTTTTCTCCTCTTTCATCTCATATAAAACACTTAGCTATAAGTCTCTATGTTGATTTTACTGATATAAGTTATTTCATGAATTTAATTTTATTTAAGCATTTGTTGTTTTAACGACTATATTTAGTCAATATATCATGCTGAATTCCTATTTTTATTCAAGTTAGCTGTTTTACAACGATTTAATTAAGGTTTTAAGTGCCAAAACCGCGTACAGTTCTCGCGTTCGTCGCACGGCTGTAAGTACCAATGTTTCGCACTGTACTTATACCCTTTTTACGATCACCGTAAATTACATTTTTATTTTATATTATTTTGGTCTAGGGATGTTTTCTATGTTATTTTATGTATTTTAATTAAGGGCAAATTATTTATTTAACTGTTAATTATCCTTTCTCCTTCATGATGACTCATGAAATTTTCCACTGTTTCTCAATCTGGTAGCCAGTCCATCTTGATAGCCACTGATGGACCCAAGATAAAAACCTGATTTCTCAAGATCAGAATCAATGCTCAGATTTGAGTATAAATAGAGGACCATTTTTCCGTCCTCAACACTTCAGTTTTTGCTCTTGACTTGCTTTGTCTGCTCATACAAGTGTATGTGCTGAATTTGTTTCCCACTGTTGCATATCTCCAATATATGTTTTCACTGAATTCAAATTAACATAGCCTCGTAAAGCGATCCTATAAATTTAAAGTCACTCAATAAGCCTATTTGACTTATAAATAATTTGCCTAGCCTTTTGCTACAGTTTTTAATGTTAATGTTAATGGATTAATTGTATTTAATTATTTTAACAAAGTTTGACCGTTATTGGTATTCTACCGAGTTTATGTATTTTAGTACCAATAACTAATTTTGTATTTTTCGTGTTATATTATAACCAATTAAAATTTATTTAATCAATTAAATAAATTCGCTCCCCATTATTTATATTTAAATCCTGGCATTATCTACAATGAAAACTTCTATTGCTGTTTGGCTGTTGTGAGTATAGTAAATAAAGCTAATTAAGAATAATTAAAATAATTATCCCCCTTAAATTTTCCTAGCTATCGATTAGTTCATCTCTAGCTTAGTATTTGCATAATCGCATTCATCGATAATACGTTTACCTTTTAAGCGCTACATAAAATTCCTTACAATCCTGGCTTCCCCAGTATTATTTCTGATTCTAGTCTCCGACCTATTTTTAATCTTAGTATTATTATTTCTGTTAACGGCATTTCTTTAAAATTCCCCGTTTATATTAACTTAACCTAAAATCACTCTTAGTAGAATTAAATGTATAAATTCATAACAAGTATTTACTGTAAAAATATATTAGTCACCAGGACAACTGATTGCGGGATAAAAATGCTCCAAATCTAATTCCTCTTTTTAGCCTACTCAACGTTACTCTAATTAACTTATTTATACGACCCAAAACACAACACAAACCTAAGTTGATTAGCCCCTTTTTTTTCTTTTAATGATTAATTATCCCAATTCTAAATGATATTTTAAAATCAAGCTTAATAAATTTTATTAATACTATCCTTGTCCCTTTAATGAATAAATCTTGTGATAAATAATATATTCACCACCCCGTACGTAACATAATTAATATGAAGAGTCATATAAAAGATAGAGGGTGGTAGATAAAAGATTGAGGACCTGCATGTAACAATTCCCCCCATTGTATATTGTTTTCCCACAGACATTAGAATACAAAAGACGTCGTTAGAGGCAAGGTCCGAAATGATCTTAAAGCACAGGTAAATCCCACCTTTAGTCACGATAATTAGGGGTCCTTTGTCTTGTCCGTGAGTCACTTATGTAGGCTCCCCTTTGTGCACACTTGTATAAAACGTCGAGTTTTACGTTTTACTTCTTGTATTGAGTTTTTCATCTTCAGAGTTGTTCCAGCAAAATTTCAGTCTTCTGTACTAATTTTACAAAGAGCTTCAATGATGGTCATGTTAGAAAATTTCGAATATTCTCTAAGTAATAGTATTTCGACACTATCAAGTGATGTGTGGGATATGGATGTACCCACCAAAATTTTCGATTGGTTCTGAGGTGTACCCAATACATTAAATGCTCGTGACAATTTAAAGTTGAGGTAAGAGTTTTTAAAGTTACTATTCCTTTTGCAGTTATTATAAGGTTGAAATTTTAATTGTAGTTGGTTCGAGATACAAAAACTCATGGTGAAATGGGGACCACGGTTGAGATTTACTTCTCTACATTGACGCCCATCCGCATCTCATCATGCGCGGTATCCTGTGCCAGTTTCTCATCGGGAATGTTCAACGACTCTTCCTCGCTCTCTTCAAGAAGTCTTTGATAGGCCTAACCTCAGAAATAATACCCGAGATCGTACCGCTTCCCGAAGGATGGAAAAGATGATAGAAGTACGACAATTTCATTGGGGAACCCGTTGGCGTTTCATCCAAGTTTTAATGCCATATGGAAATTCAATTGCTTTTCTTATGGATGGCCAGGATGAAATCATGAGGCCTTTTCTTGAACATTATAACCCACGTTTATCTATATGGGATGGATCCATGGTACCGGTTGGAATAACCGAGTTTATAAAAGTGCTACTAACACCAGCTCTGGATGTAAACGAATGGTATTGCAACCACTCACCAATGGATTTGTATGATCCAGTTTGGGATCAATGTCGTGCTGAACCGTTGAATGAAGAGGAGGACTGGGATCAGAAGATTGCAGAAATGGATCTTCGTCTATTAGAAGGGGAAATAAGTTCTACGAGTTCTTTTCTTTCAGCTGAAGAAGATTGGATGCTTTCTTTTGAAGATCGTCCCTATCGTCAGGTTCAAGATGATGGCTCGGAGATATCTTCCACAATTTCAGGAAGTGAAATCGCACTACGCGAAAGGTTAGAATTAGAAGGAGCTTCACCCGGACTTGAATAAAAGAAATAGGGAAGATAAAAAAAAAAGAGGGAGAAAACAAAAGAAAAGAAAATCCTTAGGAAGAAAAAGGTAGAAGATTAGTTTTGTTTTTCTTAAAATTAAATTACTGATATAAGCTTTCTTCCCGTAAATTTGAAAATAAAACTCTTAAAATTAACTACTGAATTCAAATTTTTCTTTCATAAACCCAAATCCCAAAAATAAAACATAAATTTAAAGCGCATTTCGTATTCGTAATATAATGGAAAATAAACAACCAAATATTCCTATTGCACAAATTCCCCCCAAAATATTTCCAAACAATTTTAAATAATCATAAATAGATTAAAATGGGGATTGTATTCCCGATATGGCAGCCCAAACATCATCTTGAATTATAGGAGTTCCTGACTCCACATGTTGAGTAAAAGATGGCTGAATAACTCTAACTGTTGGTTCTTCAAGGCAATGTTCAATGATATGGCATTGGGACTTAGACATGTGTCCTAAACAAATATGTCTGCTTACCCATTTAGTTTCAGACCTAAAGTTAATTTGAACAATAGAAGTTTCCTGCTTCACGAAGACGGATCTTGTATATGAAGAGCTACCACTAAAAGTAACGGATACCAATCCTGCCTTGCATTCTGATTTGGCCTCTATTTCAATGGTTCCTTGGGCTACACACTTATAACACCCTGAAATTTTAATAATTTTGATTATTTTCGGGCAATTTTCCCACGTTCTGATGTTCACTGTGGCGTTGATCACACTTAATTGTACTTCAAAGGCTGAACTGGTCTCTTCTTCGGATTCTAATGCACCATCGGCTGTTAGTTTTCTAGAAAAGATGATTTCTGAAAACCGTTATAAATTACCTCTAGTGATTGGCGAATCATCTTTATATCTATCAGCAGTTTTTAGTCTTAGGCTCCCATCGAAGAAATGTACGTGTACTATAGCAGGATCGAAAATGAAAGTTTTGCTAAAAGGAGTAGAGGATTGAAAATCGCCTATTTCACTTTTTCGTGGTACATTGAGAACACAGGCGTCATGTAAATATCCCAGAGAATTTGGGTATTCATAAGATTTAATTAAGTGTGTGGGTAAATTGGTACTAGTTTGGGCAAAGTTACCAATAATGGTTAATGATGCTTGGCCTTCCATTATCACTTTTGTCTCTTTGTCTTTTAAGAACCAAACTTTTCCTTCATGGTTGATAACTTTGAGGATTGGAACACATTTTTTGGTTATAATTTTTGAAACACTATGCACCTTTTTATATTCAGGCACAAAATATACATGGTATTGGTTACAATAATTATTGGCTGTAATCATACACTTGACGAATGGTCCATTACTACCGGCTCGGCAGTCAGTAATACCTGGCCAGAGTTCTACTTCAGCATTTGTAGGTTTGTACGCATTGGCTTTGCACCCCCCTCCATATCTGCATTGATCAGTACTAGGACAGTAGTTATCATATACAAATTTTGGATAGACGGGAAAAGTATAGTACTCTTGTTCAGTATTATATTGGCACAATAGTTTCTCGTAACGAATCTGGAATAATGCAATGGAACCCCGTATGGTATCATTAATATAAATACATGATGTATGACCGATGTCCAGAAAGGTTAATCGCGTTTGTATCTCCATAATACAATCCACAGAGTCAATACTTTCAGTACAGCGAGAAACATCTATTGTCATAGCGAGATGGCTGTTACACGTAATGTCGTTGACTTTGTCTCCCTTTACTCCCAATACCATTAGTATGGCTTGGAGCACAAGAGTGGCTGGAGGTAGTTGCAGTGCGGGCATATTATCCTGCAATAACACAATTATTTGTCCAACTCGGAATCCTATTTTGGACCCAAATATATAGCTGTATTTGGCGAGATTTATAAATATTCTGAAAAGAAGTTTGCTTATGCTAATAACACCTTTACCAGCATAAAACATTGTTTGGATCAGGAATATTAAATTTTTCAGAATATATAGTATCATGAGGATTAAGATCGCGACTGTACCAATTGTTAGGTATAATGGCAAGCAATCTATATGATGAAATTGGTCCCAACACATATAACATCGTATTTGCGCACACACATCGAAGTTATCCGTGTAAAATGATGAAAATTCAATATCACCCCTATTGGAATAAAGAATTAATTTTAGTTTACCCAGGTAAAGAGAGAATTCATCTGGAATAAATATCGGTTTTCCGTCTTGTATATCGGTAGAGTATCTAACACCACCTTTTAACATAACCATTTTATCGTCAATTTTACTCAGAACACTATCTTCAGTATGGGTTAAATTTCCCATGCCCCTAAAATGCATGTCTGGTTTTTCATAAAGACTTGGTAGAACCGACAGGATTTTACGGGTTCTCGGCAGTTTTTCGCGAAATTCATGCACACAGTAGTCAAATTCAAGAAATTGTACATTAGTAAGAAAATTTGTTTTAACTTTAAAAGATCGAACATAATTTCCATATTCTAACATGCAGTAGCAAGTGGCTTGTGTAGAACAAGTATACATGGCACAATAGTGATGATCTCCATAGGAGAAATCCTTTCCTCTATCACAGTGGATATTGGAATGGACATCGCAACACACAAATGAAGTATCATTGCCATTTATTTTGGCTTGAAAATCAGTTTTAGTTTCAGTGATGTCTACTAATTCTAGACTATCGGGTACCATGATGAGGGTTTGTATTGAAGTAATGCAGCTGGCACAGTTGTGGATAGCCACTAGACACGCGGTACTAGGTAGATGATGTACCTCTGGCTTGTAGTTGATGTTGGTGCATGTCCACTGGTTTCCAAGGTATTCACACTGTGAAATGGTCTGTTCGACCGAGGCCTTTATAATATTTAGACAGCAAAATACAATAAAATTGACATGATTAAAGATAAAATTTGTATACTTAATATTTTAAGTTTGATCTGGTAAATCCTCAGGTTGAACTCGTAATGCACTTTTTAATGCATTATTAAGTCTATCTATTAACCCGGGAGTCTGTTCAGGTTCTACCACCTCTCCTATAGGTTGTTGAGGAGGGAGCGGAACTAGCTCGGAGGGTCTGGAATAAGATCTACTTCTCGTTTCCAGAACATTTGAATCTCTAGATGGGGGAAATATTTTTTTTCGATTCCACCCTTCTACCCATAACTTCTTAAGAGTATTGGTATGCCTTTCCTCGTTTGGAGGTAAGGAACTTAGGATATCTCTACCACGTTTTCCACTTCTTATTTCTTTCATGGCCTGAGAAAACTCAGTATGTGGTGGAGTTTCGAGTTGCGAAGGGGTGTGGTACACCATAAGTTCGTCATCAGATAGTTGTTCAGTAGGAGATGGAGTTTGTTGTTTCTGTCCTTCCGGTTGGAAATGGCTAGGAACAAACTGTTGTCCTCTGGGAGATGCAGGTGGAGTAGAAACTACTGGTGGTTGATATTGTGTTAGGTGTTGATCGAAATCGTCATCGTAAGGTAGTTGGTCATCTTGAAACTCATGATTGAGGCTGCCTTTTTTATGTTTTGGCAACGGTTTAGTTTTCATGGCAGGAAATGGTACCCGTGGTTCATATTTACTAAGACGGTCCATATGAGCTGTTTAAAATCCAAAATTTAAAGAATAGAAAGGATATTCAAAGTTTACAGGGGTAAATTCATGGATTACCCTATAAGGCCTTTTATTATTCCTAGTAAGCTTAGCAGTAGTGCCTGTCTTAATTATAGGAGTGTATAAATAAACTAAATCACCTACATTAATGTTTTTATATTCTCGTTTTTCTCGGGCTTTAATTTTATCCCATTTAATATCGATATTCTGTTTTACTGCTTCAAAAGCATTTTACATGCGTCGGGTTAAATTTGAAGCTATATTGAGATTATAATCTGGACCTGGGATTTCTTCTCCTAATGAATAAGGTAAAATTGGGTCCTGTCCATTCATTAAATAAAAGAGAGTAAATTTTGTCGTATCTTGATGTGCAGAAGAGTGAGTAGAGGTATGGCCTCATCCCAATTCTTCTGGTCTTCACTAACATAATGTCTAATCATTTTAATGAATGTTTGATTAAATCTTTCGATCTGACCATTAGCTTGTGGATGGTAGGCAGTCGTGAATAACTTTTCTATTTTTAAAATTCTACATGCTTCTTGTTGTAATATCTTGCATAAACCATGTCTAGATATGACTTGGTTAATAAATATTTTTGTGACTGTTTCAACCTGTTGGTCAGGAGTGGCTGCGGCTTCAACCCATTTAGAAGAATTATCTATAAATGCGATTATATAACAGTTTTCGTTTGAGGAAACAGGTAAAGGCCCTACTACGTCTAGCGACCATTGTTGCATTGGCCGATCTAAAGAAGGTAAGAGTTGTCGCGGAGTACTTCTGATAGGTACTTTGCATTCCATGCAAACAGAACAGGATTTTACATATTTAGTTATGTCTTCTCGCATATTGGGCCAATAAACATCTGTTAAGAGTCTATCTATGGTTTTATTGATACCTAAATGACCTGCTGTGAGAGAGTCATGAGCTAATCTAATCACTGATTCTTTCATTTCTTGTGGAATACACATTAAACTTTTATTTTGTTTGGTTCTGAAAATAGTGCAAAATTTTATTAAAATATTTTTATTGAACCTAAAACCTTTCTTTTTGTTGGTTTTAAGATCTGGATGATTTGGGTCTTTTAAGGATGCAATAATGGTTTTCCAAATTGGGTCCCGCTTTTGCATTGCTTACATCAGAACACCTTCGTCGATCAACGCATAAACAATTAGGTTCGGATTGGCTCGATTCAGTAAACATTACGGTTTCCTTTATGTAAGACAGGTTTTTAGGATGCTGGGAAAAACTTTCGTTGAGTCTCTACATTCATCACATCGGGTGGAGGTAACGACTCAACTCTATCTGCCTAAAACAGGTAGGGCCTAAAAGATGACGCACACCTTTTTCTTTTTCTTCTATAGGCAATTCATAATACTCGGAAAGATAATTTTCCATTCTTCTTCTGCCTGAAAATTGTCAGTTCCTAAAATTTCATCAGTTAGACGTTTTTCATCTTCTGGTGAAAGAATCATTTCTTTGTTTTGATTAATATAATTAATTTTCTCCAAAAATTCGGACTTTGATAAAGAATCACCTTTCTAATGATTATATGTTAAATGTCTAAAATTATCATTGATCAAAGAGGGATTAGCGGATGCATCTTCGCTCAGTTTATCCCCTAAATCTAAAATAAAATTAGGACTATCATTCTTAAGTTCGGTCTCAAATTCTGGATCCCTACTTAAACTATCTGCACGGTTGGTAACACCAGGCTTATATTTGACCTCATAATCATAAGCTTGAACTCTAATAGCCCACCTAGATATTAAAGCGCTCTTACTCTTATTATGCAGCATGAACTGCACTGGTGCAAGATCCGTGATTAACAGAAACTTATGTCCTAAAAGGTAATACTTAAAGTGCTCCATGCCGAAAAGACATCCTAAAGCTTCTTTCTGTATGGGTGGATAATGTTTTTCGGAATCCTTCAGCTTTCTGCTAGCAAATCCGATAGGATGGCGTCCATCCTCAAACTCTTGTTCCAATACAGCGCCTAAAGGGTAACCACTTGCATCGGTGGTTAAAATGAATGGCTTGTCCCAATCAACAAGTTTAAAGATGGGTCGTTCTTCTAAAGTGATTTTTAAATCTTTAAACGCTTTTTCCGCAGCTTTCCCCCATCTAAAATGCTTTTCATCTACTGATAATAAGTTGAATAAAAAAACGGCAATTTTTGCATAATCTTTAATAAATTTACGATAATACCCAGTCAACCCTAGCAATCCGCGCAATTGTCTTAAATTTTTCGGTCGAGCGAAATTTCGAACTGCTAAAACTTTATCGTGTTTTGGGTTGATCATACCCTTCCCAATTAAGTGTCCCAAATAAGTAACTTGCTCTAAACCTGCCTGGATTTTCTTCGGTTTTAATTTTAGAGACCAATTTCGGATTCTTTTAAATACTTCCTCAATTAATATAAGGTGCTCCTCAAACGTATTGGAAAATATTAAAATGTCGTCTATGTAGACAAGAACTCCTTTACCTATTAAATTACCTAATTCTGTATCTGCAAATCATTGAAAGATACTGGGGGAGGTTTTTAATCCCATTGGCATGCATTCACATTCAAAATGGCCAAATGGCGTAGTGAAAGCTGTAATATGTCTATCCTGCTCTCTTACCTTGACTTGATAAAATCCGCTTTTAAAGTCTAAAACAGTGAAAAACTTAGCTTTACCAGCTTCTTCTAACAATGGTTTAATAAGGGGGAGGGGATATTTATCGCCTTTAACATGTTTGTTTAGAACGCAAAAATCAATTACTAATCTTGGATCTTTTCCTTCATCCAACACAAGCATGCACGGGGAGCTGTATTTGCTCTTAGAAGGTCTGATAATATTAGCTTCAAAAAATTTATCTAATATTTGTTTCAAGATACCTTGATGCGCGTGAGATATTGAATAATATGACTGATAAATGGGGATGGTACAGTTTAATTCTATTTCCTGTTCCATAACTGGATTTCCTAGAACTTCCTTAAAAGAATGGGCAAAAACATCTGAATTATTATTGAATACATCAATAAGCTGATTAGTTTGTTTAGAGGTTAAATGACTGTAATCTTCAAAGTTAAGAAGTCCTTTTCTTT
>JAQGAZ010003441.1:0-11773 GCA_034692225.1 Polydesmus complanatus
TCCAGTCAGTGTATTTTTGATTGCCGGAGTTTAAATTTTGCTGATAATTCAATTTGTTTGGTTTATTTTTAGCCTGGAAAAGAACCAGAGCGATATTTAAATTGGGCAGATGCGTTTTTAATTGTATATAGCATCACAAACCGAAACAGTTTTGAGGTGGCCCACAATTACCTAGGTAAAATAATTTACCAATAAGTTATTGATTAAAAGATCTTACCTCCAGTTCTTTGATTGGCTTTTTTCTCAGCTCCAAAATGTATAATTTTTCAGAAGGCATTTCCCAACACCAACGCTTGTCTTCCACTTGGGACACACCGACTATCTTAGTCGGAAATAAAGTTGACATGGAGAGATACAGGTACAGTATTTACTCCGATTAAAACAACCGTTAGTAAGGCATGGGCTAGACAGGTCGAGTTGATGGGCGAGTAAGAAAACACTACGATGGCCGTGAAGGGAATTTCTACTTTACTGTAGTTGGCTTGGAGGGGTCGAGCAGCCGTGCTGTTCCTACTTCGCTACTCGACTTGTTGTCTACGGGAAGTTAAAATTGGGCCGCCGTAAGTTTTTCTAACTCGACCCGTCTAAACCATGCCTATTTTACGTATGCAAGAATGTATTTTAAAATGAACTTTGAATTTCAAGACAAGTGAGTAAAGCCGAAGGCAATGCACTTGCATCTCATTACGATTCGGCATTTTTTGAAACTACAGCATCTGAAGAATACGAGAGTGTGACGCGGATATTCCACGAAGCCATTCGAGAAGTTATAAGAGAGTCTGAAAGATGTATGCCATTGAGACCCTTGTTTATTTCTGAAGAAAGATCTGGAACTGGAGTTAGAAATACCACTGGAGCAGTTCGACCTCACGTCACATTTAGAAAAGACTCCAATTTACAAGAAAAAAATACAAGATTCAAATTTTTTAACAAGGGAAAAGGCTTTAAGGCAATTTTTCAATCAACTTAAAATAATCAAGCAATTTTTTTTAAAAAATAATTATTTAGTTGAATGTTAGTAGTATTGTACCAAATTTGATGAAATTTTCAGAATCCAAAATGTTGTATGGACCAAATTTTTTTTACAATTAAAAATCTTAAATGCAGTTGTAAATTCATTATTTTTAAGAGAGGATCTAATAAGGTAATACCGTAGTGGTTTTCCTTTTACCCTTTCAAGAGTGGAAAAAAACGTAAAATTCTTTTTATGAATTTAATTCACATGAAAAAAACCAAAGTGTGACATCACTTACTTCCAAAATATCACATTACATCGACAATTTTTCTAAAAACTTATAAAATAAAATTCAACATAAACAAAACTATAGTTTGACACGTGAAAAATTATGTTAAAACATTGTACAGTGCAGATATTAGCACGTTATTAATGAACGAGAAATCGAACGACAGCTAACGACTTTGAAAAAGAAATTTAAATAACTTCAGCATCTTTGCAGTTACATATTTCAAAACCGCTAGAGCAGAAACCAACTAGAGGAAAATCTGTATTACCTTCAGGGATGGAGGAAGGGAGGGGAAAAACTGAAGGAAATACGTTAGCAGAATAATTAACACTATGCAAAGAATATGAAAAAAAAAAATATCCTCATTAATTTCTTATGGATATCTTTTTAAAAACATTATTTAGATCTGACTGATTTGTATGATTGTTAGGCAGCTATTGCTTCAGGTTCAGCGGCTTCTTTCATTTCCACTTCATCTTTCTTATCCTTCTTACCATCGCTTCCTATAAAACGTCTAATCAGCATCAACAATATGGACAAATTAAGCGTGAATACGTTACCATCGACTTCAACGCCTTCGCCGTTGCTGTTATCGCGACGCCTTTTCCTCGTAAAGCGACCTTTAATGAACTTTGGAGGAGGAAGTGGGTCCATTCCCAATACTTTGTGTATTTGACGAAAAGCCAGCAATCGTAATGCGTGCTAAAAAAAAAAAACTCGTATGAATTAAAATATACTCAATAGCCTTTATTTAATTATGCAATACTGTTATTCAAAAGCTATCAATACATGAATTTACTTTTCAGTCATTATTACAATGAAAGTACTGTACATGTATTGCATTACCAAAAGTACTTAAAACAATTATTAAGCCTTAAAGGCTTGCAATAAATAAACTTAAAGGTGCATATTATAAAGCAAGTAAATTATATAATATACAATATTTATTATATAATAAGTGAGTAAGCTAATAAATAAAAATCAAACCTGAGCACTAGCCGTTATATCTTCCCGTTCTTGTTGAGTCATATTTTGACAAGAATCAGTTGGTTCTTTTTCGCAAGGGTCCAATAATCCAGGTTCACCTAAAAATTTTTTAAAATAAAACATTATTGAACCAAACCTTATTTTTAAATTTCTCAATTATTAATTTGTACCTGGTAATAAAATGCCTGACGCTAAAGCTTCAAATATGCGACGGAATGCGTCTCCTGGGTTTAAAGGTAGACCAGAACTGCACAAAACCTTTTCCACTAATAGCTCCATGGCCTAAAAAAAAGTTTAAATAATCCGTAGAATACATTATTCTTATTCCAGACAATTAGCAAAAAATATTCTAACCCAGCTATTTAGTGGCGTCCAGGTGGGAACTCGTCGACACAAGTCGCGTAAAATTCTAATAATTATGACACAAGATTGCAGTCCACTTGCCCTAGCCTACAATAACAAATTCAGCAAAATAAAAAAAAAAAAAAACGTATATAATTAAAAATCTTTCTTTGCAATTATTTACGTCTAACTTATAAAATAAACATGAATAATAATATTTAAGAAAATGGCGAAGAGCCACCCACGGGAAGTAGAGGACAGTTAAATTGAACCTAACAAAATACTTGCCACTTATACCCAAAAATATAAATCCCAAAAAACTGTAATAAAAGATTTCTGAATGACAATTATGTACTTATTAAAATCAGTTTGTTAGCTCATTATCCGGTGACGCATGCATGCCTGCATCCCTGGGTCACACTATTCAGTGCCCCGGACCAGCACTCACTCACCGTTCATTTCCACGTTACGAATTGAAATATTTTTTTAAAGAAGCGTGTGATTGAGTGGACTGGGACAGTTGATGGTCTGACAACACTTTCCAGCCTCATGTAAACACACACGCAATTAATAAAAATTTTTTTAAAAAAAATATAAATTCTATTTATATGAATAAATATAAAAGCTAAAGTAGCGAGTGATGGCACTGTAAAACTACTGATAATCTACTAAAGTCCTTCCAAACAATATGTAAATGTTTATATAAAAAATAAACAAAAATGATCGCGCAATTATTTTTTCTTTAAAAATCAGTATTTTTTTGCACAACTCTCACTACCAGGTTTGCACTACTTTCTCTCATCTTCTGGATATCTTTAAACATTAGGCAAGTTTTTCAAAAACCAAAATTTAGTGTTTTAAAAAATAAAATATAAAATAATAAATAAAAAAAAGATATGGCTCCTTCCCGACTAATGTAACAGAATGAGAGATGGTAGCTCTATACCAGACATGGTGATAATAATAATAAAAAAAGAAGACATAAGGCTGCAAAGTAAAGTGGAATAGATAATGCGAACCTGGAACCACTTAGCATGACGCAGGGCAGCCAGGGCATCTAGGCATTTTTGCCTGTCCAGAACGTCCGGTGGGTCTTTAATAGGTACACTCTCTAAAAAAAGGTAGAGCAGGTTGTAGATGTTGACAGGTTGGGCGGAACGGGTGTTTGACCATGGGCCCAACAAGAAATAGTGTTCGCAAAGAATAACTAAATCTTTTCAAATCGCAAGATTTCAGCGTATTTTTCTATTCAAACATTCATTTAAGCGACTCTTAACCGCATAAATTAATTAAATAACATTTCAAGTTTTACGACATGCTAAGAGTGAGTTATTCTTAAAATGAACAGATTTTCTTGTTCCCAGTATTGGTCAAAAATCCTTCCAAATCCTTCTGTTCTCTTCAAACCGAAAACCTAGAAGTCTTAATTGTTCAGCAAATTAAATTATTACATGAAACGATAAAAACTTTTAACAAGTGAGTGTAATTAATACTCACAAACCAGACTCCGCAAGCGAGATTCTCAATCGAGTTAAGCATAGGAAATAACGTATAGTGAAATACCGTACGTTAAACAGCAAGCATTTTTTAAGCTATAATACGTAACTTACTTTTTCATTTAACTTACTTTTTTTTAAAAGAAAAATGAAATTATATTTTCATTACAATTAAATTTGTAAATAAGAAACTAAAAATAGCTCAAAACAGAAATTTGCTGCTTGAAAAGAATAGAAAAATTAACAAACTATTCCTCATGTTTACATACCACCTTCCTCGCCATTTGCAGGATTTTCTCGGAACACCGGCGACGTTAAAGTAATGTTAACGGTTATTTTGGGTTCATTACAACTTATTACAGAGATCACAGAATCGGGAATCACCACCATTACTTCGTACTTGTCTTCACCCACAGTCTACAATACGACACACAATTATGATTAAATTATTTATTTACTAATCTACGAATAAATGACTAACCGCAAAATGTTTGGGTAATTCATCGCCAATTCTTAATAATAAAGTCTTGGTTGGTTTTTCAGCGCACAAAATTACCAACTCAACTTTGCCGTCGCCACTTAAAAGAAGTCCTTTAGCTAAAACTCCAACTCGCATCACACCTTTTAAAATTCTAGTCGGAAGAATCACTTCCTTTTCTTCTGCTTCTTCGGTTGGCGTTTTTCCACTAAAGTAAAAAAGCAATTAAAAGAGTCACATTTATCAGGAATATTTACGAAATATTTACTCTTCTTGAGCAATTGATGGATTAGGATCAGTAGTATTTGAAACAGGAATAAGAGGAGCAGGTGGTTTCTCCTCTTTTATTACTTTTGGTGTATCTCTGTAAGAACCAAATAATTTAAATTACATATTTTTTAATATCATAATATAAATTTACAGTTCAGCGAAAGCATCCGACACGTGTTTTAGTGCTTTTTCAGTCGCAGCTACAATTTTTTGAACAGCTTGCAGTTCTTCTTCTTTAGGGTAAACCTCGCCGTGCTTCGTCATCACGTAACGATCTTCAACTGTGTCTGGTCGACGTGGTAGCTGATTAACGTTACGATTAACTTTTAATTATATAAAACATATCCGAAAGAAGTTACCGCATTTGGACCTCCAGCTCCAGGGGGACCAGGAAACGGGCGTATTCCCTGAGGACCACCTCTTTGATTTCCAAAACGACGAAACCACTCGAAATATTCCATTTCTTCAAACCTTCGCCTTTCTTCCCAATAATGACGTTCTTCTTCTTCCATTATTCTGCAAATTACATAAAAACATAATAAAATATAAATAATATACAATTTTATAACTGTCAAAACTGTAATAGATTACGCTACCTTTCTTCATCTCGTCTTCTGAAGAAATCTTCTTTCATTTGCTGACGTCGTACTTTCTCCTCCTGTAATTTGCGTTGTCGCATACTAGGTTTTATGTCCACTACCAAGTCAGGATTTACCTTTTTCTAATAATAAAATTAAAATAAGCAAGCGTTTTCGTAATTGAGTAGCGTTCACTTGAAACATTCAACCTTGTATTGAAGCCTGTGTCTGCGTCCTTTCATGTGCATTTCCTTCGCGTTGGGATCATTAAAGCGACAATCACATAATTTGCATTGAAAGCTTATAACTTTTCCTTCTTCATTTTTTAGCTCCTCGATATAATCTTGCCCTAAAATATAATAAATTACAATTTGTAAACATAAATAAATATAATAAATTACAATTTGTAAACATAAATTGAAAATAGTTCAATTCTTGATAATTTAACTATTTTCAGTAATTCTGCTTACCGACTGGCACAATATCGGCTTTATCATCGTATTTGGCCATATCTAACAACGAAGCGTCATCTTTCATTTCTTCTGCTTTCGTATCAAGTTTCATGTCACTCACAGGGTTGACTGGAGCTAACGTGCTCAACTTTGTACCACCGACAAAACTTATTTTGGCCGACAACAAAGGCTTTTTCACCACGGGTGTATTGAGATTAGAATTGTTAGGAGAACTATTTACAGAATCTATTCAAAAAAATAAATAAATAAAATAATGATTTATACTAAATATTTCAAGCATACTTGTGGCACCTGTTAAACCAATGACAGTAGGTTCTGCGGATGGGATCGGTTTGCCAAGTTTTGTATGTAACTTCACAACCTAACGTTAAATTACCAATCATAATTTTTACCAATTATTTTACGACTAACTTTTATATTTTGTATACTTTTTGATGCTTAGCTCCTCTAATGTGAGCAGCATATGCATCAGATCCAGTACAAGTTACATCACAAAGCTCGCAACGAAGTGAATTACCAGCTCGAGATGAAGGTGGGGGAGCGATAATCGTTTTAGCAGCCGCTTCTTTTTTCTTGTGTTTCTGTCCTTCCAAATGTTCTCGGTACGTCTAAAATTAATAATATTTACAAATAAATAAAAGCTATTTGAAATACAATATTAAAAAGATAATGCATTCCAGCTTGTATATCTCTGCATTAGAGATATTACTTTTATCAGATAGGATTACAAATTAGAAAGCATGCGCTGCAACTTTACAGCAAAAGATTGTTTTATCATTTACTTTTAAAGATTGATAAAACGGGTTACAAATAAAATAATTCTACGAATCACTATTACAAAAATATCAATTTGTTCAGCATTAATATGAATTTTTAAATTCAACAACAAATTGTGCAAAATAATTAAGAATAATTATAACTTTCTTTAACCTGAGGTCCAGCACAACTAATTTTGCAAACATCACAATAGTGCAGTTGTTGCGGCTTCGGAGGCTGTTTAGGTTTCATCATTTTCGTTCCAAGTCCTGGCTTCTTAAAATTATTCCAACCCCCCGATTTGGCGGCAGCGTTCGCCTGTTGTTGTTGCACATACATAGTAGCTGCAGAATAAACAGCAGCGTCATAACCTTTCAAATTCAGTAACGTAAATTGTAATGTCTGTTTACTTTGAAAAGTACAACAAATTGACATGACAATATTTACCTGAATAGGTGGACGCAGAAGCCGCTGCATTGGTAGAATTATTATTTGGAAATCCCGCTTGATAAGTAGATCCCGTTCCAGGAGCTGGATAACCATAAGTGGCGTTTGTTGCGTTCTTTTGTACAGTTTGACGGTTAATAGTTGCCGCCGTAAATGCGTTATTACCGGTAAATGAAGCTTTCACCGCTAAAAACGCAAATTATATAATAACAGATTAAAAGAAGCTATTTTAAATGAATATACCTTGAGGTTGTTGTTGATAATATGACTTTGTTCCATCGTAGGTGGCTGCCGCTGCAGCTCTCTGATATCCGTAAGATTCGAAAGATGGAGCTGTCGCAGGAGGCGGCGGTGGAGCCGGATCCTTTTATGTTTGTGAATTAAAATGTTTATTAAATGCATTAGTAATTGCAAAAAAGCAACACTTTACTCACAGAAACCTCAGGTCGTGACGTATTGAACGGGTAGGCTCCGGTTGCATTATGACTGGTTTGATAATTTTGAAAATTGGGACGAACACTTTGTGGGTAATTTTGAGCAGCTACACCATAAGCGTTTTGTGTTGTTTGATAAGAACCGGCGGTAGTGCTACACGCAGAAAATTCAATTAAGTCAACATACAGTAGTTACATTGCAATAAAAATTGATTAAACCACGTGATTATATTAACATATAAAAAAAATATATATCAATAAGACTTTATATGAATCAAACATAAAATGTACGAATTCGTATTGCATTCTTAGCACAGAATTAATTGACATTTCGCGTTCTTAAATAATTTATTAGAAATAAAATTCAAAGCTTTGTGCTGCGCAGTAAGCCTAACATTCGATTTTCACGCTTTTGCAAACGTAAAGAAAACATACATTTTAACTCTCAATGGATACAATTTGGTGACAAAATAAATCAACAAATACCTGTATTGAGTTCCACCCGGAGTAAATCCAAAATAATTATTTGAAGCCATTATTTACTGCGAATGAAGCCGATGAAGACAAAGAATTAACCGGCAGAAAAACACCATTAATCAACTACCAAAATGGAGGGATTCATGATAGAGATTGAATTTAAACGATTTACGTCACACTTGCCTGCGTTACGCAAACGCAAGCTTGATTCACATGTACACGTCGTAGCTGCGTCACTGCGCCATATAACGTTGCCCTGCAACTCAAGTCACGTGATTGACAGTGGGACTGTGCCTTAATTTCATTGAACGAAGGCTTAACAAATAGCAACAGCGCTACACGCACCGCCCGATTAGCAAAAATTTTTAGAAAAGTGTAAATCCCTGTAAATCAGTTAATAAATTTTGTTGATATTGCTTAATCTTATAAAATTATGAATCTTGTAAAAAGATTTACAAATGGCGGGAAATATCTTTACAACTCGACTATCGGTAATCAGCTGTGGAATTTTGATTTTTTGCACGATTTATTTTCATTACTTTGCAGAAAGTTCTCGTATTTGTTTCCTATTAATAATTTTTCTAATGGACAATCTTTACGCAAAGGTAAAATTCTTGAGTATTATTTTTATAAATTAATATTTGAATTGAGTTTGACATTATAAACTTTTGTTTAGGCTCTTGAATTTTTAAATAAATGTTTTTCGGGGCAAATTCCAGACTACGAAATCACTGATAAATCTGTGAACTTTTTGGCGAAATTAAGCGAAATAAGCGAAAAAAACAATGAATTAATTACTATTAAAACCCGAGACTTGAACGCAAAATCTGGCGAATATTTAGCCGAAGGTTTGTATTTTATTTTTTTGAATTTTTGGGCATAACTTTATATGGCTGGTTTTTCAATTCTAGCGTCCAGCATTCAGAACTGGTTAAGCCATTTTAAAATTTCTCCGGAAAATCTTTCGCCGGAGACTAGAACTCTCCTGAACGAGCTCACTCATTTAAATATTCAATTAGGGACCAAACCAAATGAAGATTTATATAAGTAAGTTTTGCATAGTTAGGTGAAACTACATAGACAGTTTTAAGTATTTCTTATGAAATTATAATTTAAAAAAAGTTAATGTGCTATTAATTATTTTAATTGCATAATTTCATGTTTAGCACAAAATTGGCTTTATTTGATTATCTCAATTCATCGATTGAATTGGATGCTGAATTGGACATCGGTGAATCGCAAATAAATCATTTACTCAAATTCAATGAATTTACTAGGCGTTCCGTCAAAAATTTGAATAGGTTTGGGTTTATTTTTAAGCCCGTAATGCATTTAATAAACTTTTAATTTAAGAATTAGCCGAATATTGGAAACCGAAAACAATTATTTGGAAGATAAAAAAGAGATGACATCTGAAGGGAAGAATTATGACAAAATAAATGAAGAAAATGTAAATATAAAATTTAAATTTGCTTTATACTTTTATTGTTTATACCGCATATTATTTTTAAAAGGGAAGTTCCGAAAATCAGCAATTTAATCTTCATACTGCTCACCAAGATATGATAAAAAAATTAGAGGTAAAACTGTACAGTATTTCTATTTTACTTAAGTTTTAAAATACATATATAATTTAAAATAACTAATTACATTTAAGATTATAAGGCTACGATTAAAAATAAATTACAAACTTAAAATACAAAATTAAAATTACATTAGATCATCAAAAAGATTACCAAAAATCAAATTAAAAAAAATACAAACATCAATTTGCAATAATTATAATTCACAAAATAATGTTTTTGCGATTTGAAAATAATAGTTATTTTTTTCTATTAAGGAAATTGACAGCTTAGAGAGTGAGTTAAACAATATAACTAAACAATTGGAAAAATTTAAAGAGTTACCTCCTGTAAGTCTAACTTTTATGTTAATAATAATAAAATAATACAAAATTTGTTTTTAATAATAACAACAATAGAATAATGTAACATTTATTTTTAATAATAAAAATAAATATAACATTTATTATTTTAACAACAATAAATATAACATTTGTTTTAATAACAATTAAATTAATTGAACACAGAATGAAGAAGGAGTTCTTGAAGTCATTGAAAGCCAGAAGATAGAATTGGTAAACATAAAATTGATTAACATTATATTAATTTATAAATAATTTTTCAACGAATTAATTTACTTATTTAGAAAAAATTGGACTTATTATTGAAAGAAAAGTTGAGCATCGATATGGAATTTAACTGAAAGTAGAAATAATTAATTTTTTGTTAAGAGTGTATACCGTTGCTGAGGCTACAGAATGTATAATTAGTTCAAAGAATTAAAAACAGTATTTATTTGAAAAACTCCAACGGGAATGATTGGTAACTTCTGATACTTGTAAGCTCAAAAGAAACGTTTGAACTGTGATTGTAATCCTAAAAAGATCAAAAAGGACAATCAAAATTTTGTTTATGCAATTAAGTTAAGGGATACCAACATTATTAAAGAAAGAATTAGGCATTGAAATGGGTTGAAATTGAGAAACGAATTCAGATTGAACAGCAAATGAATCCCAAAAACATTTTGTTTTAGGATTACTCTTGAGCAAAACATTCTCAGATCCCATGAGATTTGCATTAGAATCCTAATGAAAAGTATGGGTTTTTTTATTATGCATGATATGGATTTAAATAAATTTATTGCAATCATATAGGCTACTTGTGTCGGAAGGCCTGAAGTAGGAATTTCGGCTTTATTATAGTCATTCATCTAAAAAATAGTATGGGCTAGTAAACCAATTTTTCTAGTTTAAAATACAATTTAAATTACCTGGGTAAAGGGCAAATCAGAGTTTTTGTCTCGCCAATTCATACCAGAAGAAGTTGAATTCTGCCAAGAACTTCTGTGTTCTTCGAGTGTATCATCGGCAGTCTCGGAGGAATCGTATTTAAAGACAAGCTTTGCAGTAGAGTTCATTGTAACGAGTTCACCCATCTGATTTTCAGATTTCGCATTCGAAATTGTCGAAGGTTTCAAAGCATTCGTCCATTCAGGCGACGAAAGAAGCTCTTTAATATTTTTCAGTTGACAAGCTAAATTGTTTGTTTTATCGTTTCGTCGAGGTTTACGAAGTAGTTGGGGCTTTGCGCAGAACGCTTGTAATTGCGCATCAGCATCTGATTCAAGCGAATCACGAGAAACGGTCTTTCCGCATACCAGTCCATTCTTTTAAAATTTAGATAATCAAAAAATAATACAAAGTTCGTGAAACGAAATACTAATCAATTTAATGAACTACTAGACCTACCAATGAATTGCTATCTAGAACGCGTAACCTTTTTCGTGGATTTCGTTTAATGGAAGTTGTCAAATCACCAAGTTTGTATTCGGTGCTATAATTTCCAAAAATATAACAAAAATTATGGTAACAAATTGCAAAATTTTATTTTAAATACTAAGTCTTGTTCTTGCATAAATACTGAAGATAATTAATGCTGCAGTCATTTTCAATTTGTGGAGATTTACCAATGGAAGACGTTCTTCTGGAAACGGTGTCTGAAGATCTATAAAATTATAAATGCAAAATATACTTAAAATATTATAATAATAACACCAACATAATTGATTGAAATGTGTAAATCGTTTAAAATTTCACTTACAATATCCTCATCCCGAACCGCTGAAACTCACTAGCACATTGAATTTCCCTCCTTGAACATAAACCACAGCTGCAAAATAAATTGCAGAAGAACGCTGATGACGTCACTATGAGCGGCTCATAACTTCGG
>JAQGAZ010003442.1:0-11764 GCA_034692225.1 Polydesmus complanatus
AGCCAATTAAATTTGTTAGCAAGCAGCGTGAGTTAGTGCATACCCCTGCGTTGTTGTCAGATAGAGATAGACTTATTAGCAACCTAGTTAATCTAGTTATTGAGGGTAAGAAAACTTCCACTTCAACCGAGACTAACTTGAACCCTCCAAAACCTTTAAAACTTAATTTACCTGAATTTTTGAGTGAAGAATGTGAGACTGTTAAGCAGGAGTGCCTCCAGATACCAGTTAATGCAACCAGCAGAATAAATTTTAGTGAGTCGAATGGGAGTAGACTTACTACAAGCAATGAAGGAAAGGCGACTAGCAGCAAAACCAGTGCAAAAGCAGCAAAGGATGGACTTCTTGACCCCAATGCACTTGGTCATTTAACTAATTAACAAAAAGAATCTTTAATAAATTTATTTAATAACAATGCAGATTGTTTTGCCCATGATTTTAAAAAAGTACCTAGAAATCCAGTAATAGAGCAAGAAATTGAATTAAATTGCACCATCCCTGTTTATCAGTCTTATTATTCAATCTCACATGCGCATAAAAGAGTATTGAAAAAAAATCTAGATGAATTTAAAGAAGCTGATATTATTAGGCCCTCCAAAAGCGAATATAGTTCACCATGCATGCTTGTTATGAGCGAAGGGAAAGATCCGAGAGTAGTAATTGACTATCAAAAACTTAACAAGAAGGTTAAGGCAGATAAGTATCCTCTTCCACTAATTGAACCTTTACTTGAAGAAGCTGGTAAAGCAAAATTCTTCACTGTTTTAGATTTTAAGAGTGGTTTTTACCAAGTTTTAGTGAAAGAAAAGGACCGTCATATTACTGCTTTCACCACTCCTTTTGGCCATTTTGAATTTACACGCATGCCAATGGGACTAAAGACCTCCCCTAGCATTTTTCAAAGACTAGCAGACACAGTGCTAGGCGACCTAATAGGTAGAGGAGTATTAGTCTATATAGACGATTTTTGATATTTTCTGAAAATTTTGATGAGCATTTAAAGCTAATTGAGGAAATATTCAACCGACTCCAGAAGTGGTCTCTAAAGTTAAAGCCCAAGAAAATACAGGCAGGATTAGAGCAAGTTACTTATTTAGGGCATTTGATTGGAAAAGGAGAGATCGATCCAAAGAATGTAAGGCAACTGCGCAGTTTCCTAGGTTTAATCGGGTACTACAGAAAATTTGTTAAAAACTTTGCCAAAATAGCTACTTCTTTGTTCAACCTGTTATCAGGTGACAAAAAACTTTTCAGATGAGGAGAGAGTGCTAAGACAGCTTTTAATGATTTGAAAGATGTTTTAGAATCTCGACTTGTATTTAGGCTTGTGGACTGGGAGAAGCCCTTCATCCTCATCACTGATGCCAGTGGCTATGCTTTAGGAGCTGTTTTGGAGCAGGAGTTCGAGGACGGACGTCACCCTATTGGTTTTGCCAGCAGGAAGCTGAAAGAATCGGAACAACACTACCCACCAGTGCAAAAGGAAGCACTAGGATGCCTATTTGGCATGGAATATTTTAAATACTATCTTTTAGGTCACAAGTTTCTGCTGATAACGGATCACGCCCCTTTGCAGTTTATGCTGCAAAATAAAAACAAGAGCGCTTTAATCTTGAGATAGGCTATAAGGGTGCAAGCCTTTGACTACAAAGTAAAACAATATGCCGGGGGTGACCAACAGAGCAGACCCTTTGAGCCGCGACCCTTGTTATGAAAGTGAGCTTAAAGAAAGTGAACCTAATTTTATTTAGATTTAGAGGATAAACTAGTAGATGCTGAGGCCTGTAAATCTAACTCTCTTAAGAAAAAAAAATTTAAATTATCAAAACTAAATTTTAATCACCAAAAGGGTGATTCTTTAAACCAAAAACTAATCAAACGACTGAAGGACAAAACACCTGATCCGCTAGAATTAATTAATTTTGTTGACTCTTTACTTAATATCAATGCAGGTTTAAATTCCAGAGAAGAGGAAGAAGCTTTTTCTAACGAAATTTTAGGCTGTGATGAATTCACTGCCGAAAACTACTTATTAAATATTTATTTAGAAAAGTACCTTCCAGACTCTGAAGACCAAACCAACAAAAGAGGAGGGGCCTCTGCACGACAGATTTTAGGGATTGCAAAGGATGAGAATGCAATAAACATCATTTTCGGCCACAATACCCTGAAGTCAGAAGAGCAGAGAAACCTTTCTTTTCTATTACAGAAAATGAACTGCATTAAAGAAAGGAGAGTGCAATATAAAACCTCAATTCCACCCGAGGTTAAAATCAACAAAATTAATAATCAAGATAGTTCTCTTTTTGCATTAATAGATGAATGGGTGCCAATGATTGATCTACAACTTAAAGATCCGATGTGGAGAGATGTTATTTTAGCTCTCAAGGACCTTACTCATCCAAACCACGCTCTTTGCAAAAAGAAAGGATACCGATTCAATAAGAGCAATGTACTAATTAAATTTATGACTGTTTTTAGAACCGGTCAAAATAAAAGTCTGATGTGTCTACCACAATGCATGAAGGAGTAGATCATTAGTTTAGCACATGACTTTAAATTCTCTGGCCATTTAGGTGTAAACAAAACCATAAACAGACTTCTTAAAGATGTTTACTGGCCAAAGATGAAGGAGGACATAACGGCATATGTTAAATCATGTACTGTCTGTATGGAATGTCGAAATCCAACCAGAACAATGCCGTTACAACCGTTGCCCTCTCTCAATTGACCGATGCAACAATGGTCATTGGATGTAGTTGGACCTCTATCTCGTTCAGACAATGGAAACAGATACATTATTGCTTTTATAGATAATTTTACTAAATATGTTGAAGCAGCAGCTACACTAGACCAACAGGTGGAGACTTGCTAAAATCTTCATTGATCAAGTTATTTCCAGACATGGTCTCTGTGAATCCTTACTTACAGATCAAGGTTCAAACTTTACTTCAGAGCTGTTTAGAGAGGTTTGCAGAATCATGAATGTAGAAAAACTGTACACCACTGCATACCATCCTCAATGCAATGGATTAATTGAAAGATTTAACCAAACTTTTGTTAAGATTATTAGGCATTATGTTAGTGAAGATCAGCGTAACTGGGATGAGAATGTTCCGCTGGTCACCCTAGCATACAACTCAGCCATTCAAGATACAACTAATTTCTCTCCCTTTTATTTAATGAGTGAAAGAGACTCGATCCTACCTTACTCGCTGGGTGAAGAAGTCCCAGGCCCTGACTACAACCTGAACTTAGCTTCAGACTTAACTAGGCGCATGTTTAATGCATTAAACAACATATTGAGAACAAGTGGAAGAAACCTAAGAGTAGGGAAAAGCGCGAGTATAAAAACATCAAAATAGGCGAATTAGTTTACCTGCATACTCTAGTTACTAAAGTGGGTAATACAGCTAAGTTAACCAGGTTTAACAAGGGTCCTTCCCGCGTGATTCATCAATTTAACAAGGTTAATTTTAAAATACAACACCAGAGGAATAGAAAGGACATCCAAACTGTTCATATTTACAGAGTAAGCAAATTTATACCTCGAGAACCGTTTCTCTCCATGAAAACAACCTTAGATAAGAGGTGTAGACGAAGTTTAGATGTTCAGAAAGCTCACCTCGATGATCAACTTCCTTATGAAGTCGATTACCTCTCTATAGCTGCTTATGACTCTCAAAGCAAGCTGCAGAACAAAGCACAATCGGCGATAAGCACTAACCCAACTTTTTTTCCTCCTCAGCAAACTCGTTCTCCAGATAAAGAGCCATCGACCTCCAGGCACAGTGGGCTGTCACCTCACTCCTCAACGGAAATGGAGGACAACTCAGCAGTTAAACATATTAATCCAAATTTGCCTGAGTTTCAGCTTAGAGTGGTACTCACACCTCTCAACCGAGAGAGAACATTTGAAAGCACTACCAGCCAAATGTGAGGTAGAGGAATAGTAACAATCCCTCAAACCACCGCACCTAGCTTTTCACTCATAGTACCCAAGGAACTAGTTTTAGATAACTGGAGATCATATATCTACCCCAAAATGGCTGACCCATCTGCCCTAAACACTCGAAGAGGCGCTTACTCTCGAGAGGGTGGAAGTTCCTCTAGAGCTACCACCTCACAGAGCGAGACAACATCATCTGCAGAAGCAGAACCTCAACCAGCAACAAATGCGGAGAGTTTAGTTGGAGAAGCTCCCGGATTTTTAGAAAGAATGGATAGCTATATTCAGAATGCTTTGAATGTCCAACCTGGAGAAATTCTTCCAAAATAATATTTATAATGTTTGGTTGTTTTATTGTATTTTGCAGAGTGTTGTTGTTGGGAGCGGTGGAAAACTATAAGAGAGGCTATTTTAATAAGTGTGCATATACGAAAATGACGACTTTTCTTTATTTTTTTATTTTATTTTATTTCTGTTTATACTGGTAATAAAAAAGTCATCAAATTGATAATCGTCATTATATCATAATCATTGTTGTACAAATTATCAAGCCACAACATAAACGATATCACGGACGCTATATAAACGATTCACTATTTCAGCTTAATAAGCAAAAGAGATTCTAACTATATATTTACTGATACCAGTACTGGCGGCAACGAACCACGAAAGCAAGTATGCCGCCAGAGGAGATGCATAGCCAAAAAAGTGTTAGACATTTGGGAAGACGAGAGAGATATATTAAGCATATCATCATTAGCCTATATCACAATTCATACACGTCAAACAACATGCATAACTGATCGAATGAGGACGATACAACCAATACACACAAACAGAAATAAATCAAACAGAAAGCAAAAAACGGAAAAAAAATGAAACTGAATAACTAAGAAACAAAAAGGTACGTGGTAGTGAATTTTTATAGCAGTTATCAAGAAACGAACAGGCAGAATATTAAAATGTATGTCCTCTTAGTCCACAAATGAATTAGAGGTAAATATCAAGAATGTAGTATAAAGTATTTATCTTTGAGTTAGTTATAGGTTTCCAGTAGCCAATCCCACAAACATACTCAAGTATCATGAATTTAATATTGGTTAGTAAAAATCTAAAATGTAAGGAAGGAAATTTGGTTGGTCAATGAAACACCTTCTTTTTCTATAAATATGTAAGATTGCAGGAGGGCTTGATCCATGGTAAGTTTAAATGTTCTGATGTTTGTGTAGTCGAGATGGTGTTTCTCTCTTAGATAGTTCCAGAATTTAGAACCCATGTAGTGTGTGCCCACCCTTGATAGTAGATTCCCTGCAAATGGATACTCAATTTTTAAAGGTTTACGCTGATTAAAGTGGAACATAATAGTTTTAAACCGCTAAATAGAATTTACATGCTGGTACACTCGGACCCCAAGGTTATGTAAATAAAGCAGTTCAGCTGAAAAATGTACCTGCGGTGTTCTGCCGAAATGTATGAAAAATTTTCGTACTTGCTGATCAAGCTGATTAATGCTACCGGTATAATTATTTGCCCAGACTGTATTACAATACGTAATTTGAGAATGGACTAGTCCGTTATATAGATTGTATGCTTGTTTCTGGGACATAATAGGTTTAATTGATCTAAAGAGCCACTTCATCTTCCTTACGTAGCTGAGCAATTTGTTTATTTGAATTTTCCAGGACATTGATGATTGGTATTGTATCCCTAATAATCGTGTATTATCCACCATTGTCAGTGTCCTATCTCCGAGGGTAATGTTGATACCAAAGTCTTGGGAAAGTGGTGCAGGAGATCCTTTTAAATGAAAAAGTATTCCTAAAGTTTTTTCTATACTCATTGTCAAATGATTACTTTTATTATAACACTCTAGTTCACGAAGGTATTCAGTTGATAAGTAGTTTAGGCCGCCAGAAGTTCCCTCTGCTATCAGAGCTGTTAGGTCATCAGCATACATAGCCGCATCGAGGTGAATTTTAGTTGTTTGTAAAGGGATGGTATTTAATGCACCTGGCAGCTTAGGCACAGGTTAATCATGCACAAATATGTTGAATAGTATAGGACCCAGTGACGTACCTTGCGGAACTCCAATTGATAAATTAGTACATGATGAAATTGAGGTATTCAGTTTAACATATGTTGGACGTGTTAGTAGGTAATGAAATAATAATCTAGACAAAAGAGGTCCCATACTAGCATTCCTAAGCTTTTGATATAATAGATCAGGGCGAACTGTATCGAATGCTGCTGTGTAAAATAGGTCGCTGCTATGTCTTGTTTCCATATTAAAATCACCGCAGATATAAAGCATGGCTCCTGATGGCAAGCTATTCATTATAACGCTTAACGCTGTTAAGAATGAGTCTATGCTATTCAGGAGTTGATCCGGTGGTCTATAGATATTAAGGATATTTATATTAGTATTAATACGCACCATTATGTGTTCAAACACTGGGGATATTGAAGATGAGATTTCAGTACTCATCAGATCTGTGGAGACATACAATGCTAAACCTCCGGCGATTTTATCGATACGATGTGAAGAATAAATTTCATGATTTTGTAACGTTGGCAGGATTTTACTTGGGGAAACCCATGTCTCCTGCATAGCAATAATTTTTGAGGTATTTACAAATTCCTCCAAATAAGCCTCTATGAGTTCTGGTTTTGAAAAGTAGGACTGGATGTTCATCAATATCAAAATAAAGTAGTTAGCATGTGATTGGACTGTTTTTATTATGTCTATTGAGGAAACACTATCTAAAAATATACTGTTCGTTTCAATATTAAATTCGTTGTCTAAGATCAATTCATTTTCCTCAGCTGTTGTAAGGACCATAAAAATAGAGAGTGAGTGGTGGTGCTGCGAAAGGCTGATATTAATTTGTGTTAATACTATGAGTATTTATTAATAGATCAATTAGTAAGTACACACAGACGTATACGTGTAACGAAGTGCGCACACTTATATGTTAATGAAAAACAGCTCTAAGCATATACTCATAATCAATATATAACTTAAGTTAAGTCGTATTTACTTTTGAGCTTAGGTTCTAATAATTGAATATCTGCGTAGTAATATGTATTCTATATGTTTTAAATGCTGGGCTGAAATTGTAGGTGATCGGGTCGAATTAAAAAGATTGTGTTTATATTGTTTAAGTAAAAGTTAAATAAGTTGATAAAGCAATAGAGTAGCATATCAGCACAGATATTAGTAGACTCGAAACGCGTTCCCACAACTACGTCTGAGTATAAAATTAAATAAGAAGTACGGTAGATAAATGACATAAAAAATAGATAAATAAACACGCCTCAGAAACGCGTTCCTACAACTGCGTTTGAGTATAAAATTAGATGAAGTTAGGTTTTGATCACAAATTTAACATACATGCTTCTACATTTCTTTTTTACCCTCCATTTTAAGTTTAATTATCACGCACACTCGATACCTGGGATACCATAAATCATTTATCTATTTAGTTTACTTAATAAACATAAGATGAAGTAGTAAACGATGCTATTTGTATATAATGGACCAAGATATACTTTAATCAGACTTAATAAAAATCATAAATTATAAATTATAAATTGCACGGTAGTTTATCGTTGCAGTGATAACAAATAAGTGTTTATATCATAACAAAAAATGAGAGATCAAAAGCAGTTGGATTACACAAAAAAAGATTTATGGTACTCTATATAACACTGATTGGAAAACTAAACTATAAATTGTAGATCGAAAGTATAAGGAAGTGAGTCAAGCAATGAATGAATCCTGTCGTGGATGTAATGTAGCCAAATAAATAGATAATAAGGTATCCTCAGTTCAACTCGCCTCAATATTTGGCAAGCTTGATTTGTTTAACAGAATAAATAAAGGCTGGTTTAAAAAACCAAAAAATACAAAAATACAAGATGGTGAGCTAGTTATGGAAGTAGCAATTTGAAGATGTCACCTCAAAAATTCGCTTAGATTAAGTTTGCTCTTATAAAGTTAAAGTTAAATAACATAAACAAATAGATATTTGGCTGTTGCCTTTTATCTGACACTTAGGAATGTGGCCTTTGTGACCCTCCAATTCTGGCCAAAAGGACAATACCTGTCTACCAATGAATGCATAGATAAATAAAGCATAAATGAATAGAAACCGAAAAAAAAATACACGATCATAATCCTAATCGTACCAGTATGAAAGGAACAAAATAAATGGGGCAAGTAGAAGGAAATAAGTGTAAGAAGTTGAGCATAAGTAATATAACGTTAGACCACTAAACGGTTCGTCTAATATTCTTAGTTTGTGGTTGGGTCCAATTCTGAGCTATCCTCCAACCAGTTGATAGCTCTGTTGATTGGAGACAACGATGAGTTAATGCCAGTAGTGGGATTAATGTAGTCCGGGTGTGCCAATTGAAGTGAGGCTGGTAGAACTGGTTCCGCCATTTTGTAATGCCGTATCAGTCTATTAAGCGAATTAGTTACTCTCTCTTCCATAAGAGATGATGGAGATGGAAGTGATAGAGAGTGATAGTTGTTGAGAAAGTTCTATACGATTGATTATGCTACCATCTGAATTCAATCTAGTATCCTGGGTTTGCAAAAATTGCATTGTTCTATTGATAGTAGAAGTATGAACGGCTACAGATTAACACTTGAAGGATGAAGAAAAAATATTAGCAGCTGTCGTACTAAATGGTCTGGTCGGTGCGGCACTTTCTTGCATGGACAGATTTTGTATCTTTAGAATCAATGACGTATTAGCTAATATGGAATCTAAATGAATACATAGTAAAAAGTTACATTAAGTTATCGTATTAAGTCTGAGAAAAAGGGAAAGTAAAAAAATATGTTATAACTTACATGGACTATATCAAATTACTGCGTTATTTGACGATTGTGATTGGCTAAAGGTACCCTGGCTTATCGATGGTCGTTGCATAAGTGGTGCTCGAACCATGTTTGAGTAAGACGGTTGGTAGTTCTGCACATGTGGAGGGCAAATAGGTCGTTGTAGATGCTGAGGTAATCGTGCAAACGCAGGCTGCTGTTGTCGGTATTGGCCATGATCGTTATTAGTGTTGTATTGTAGACCAGACAAAAGAGGTTGAACTGGCTCTACCAGATTTGAGTACTCATGGTTCGAATTCTGCTGATCATTCAACCTTGGACTATTATTACCTTCGTAATCTCGAGAACGGTTGTGTGTACCATGTTGCGGACCATCCCTTGACTCGGTTTGGAAGTTACCTCGATTACTTCTGGGATTGGTTCGAGAACCGTTGTCATTCGTTTACTGGTAGCATTTGACGACTTCACCGTCATATACTTCGAAGTTGCCGCTTTCGTGAAACAATTTGTTGTGTCTCAATCGAAAGTTGGAAAGTTTATTATCAATGCTAAATTTAAATAAAATTTGTCGGTTGCTGCGTGTTGTGGGCGTAACATCATCCAATATTTTACTCGTCGACCCTATTCCCGCGCAGTACTTCCTGTAATCTTTGCTCTTTGAAAGTATTTCCTGTCTTTCTTAAAAGTCAGCGAAAAAAACGATTACTGTGATATTAGATAAATTTCTTCCACCAAGGGGATGACAGCGTTGAATAGATCGAGCCACGTGGTTAACTGATTTTTTTAACTGTTCTACAATCACTGCTTTGCAATCTTTAAACTTTCTCGAAGGGACAGCCATATTGGTGAATTTTAAATTATTTATCCTCGACCGATTTCCTAAATCAGTAATTCCCGCTTCAGTGGCCACGGTGCGGTGCATAAGGTCAACGACAGTATTACATAGCTCCAGATTTTCTTCTTCAAGCCGTTTAAAACGGGCTTCGGTTTGCATTTGATATGTGACCAGATCCACTTCATTATCAAGTACGTGATTCTTCAGTTCCAAGATATTCAACTTAATTGGATCGAGATTTGTCATTAATAAGGCGTTGATTTTCGTACGATAATCGGCAAATTGGCTTTTGAAAAATGACTTCCAGTCTCCTCCGTCTTCTTCGCTCGTCTCCATAGCCGTCAGCTCATTACTTAAACAATACATCGATTATCTATATATGATCAACATTCGCTCATCTTATAAATATGGAATGAATTAATACCTTCTAGTTGTCATCCTTATTAAGGCGAACCAGTTTCGAACTAATAACTCATGTATACGACTTTAATTTTCAGGTTTTAAATTTGATATTTTTGTTTTAATTTCTATTTTTTAAATCCGGGACGTGGCGCTATTCTAGCACACGTCGACCTTCTGAACAGCGAGACTCAACTAACCGATCTTATTTAAATTACAGTATTGTATAATTACCTGTAAAAAAAGAATACATTTTATGATTATCCTCAAAAATCTCTATTTTCTCAGGTAGCCGAGTCACGCTGCTGAAGAAATGCGTTATAGAGAAAAAATGGGGACGAGTTGATGCGATTCCACACTAGATGGTGCCACACTAACTCGGCGGTACGTTTAAATTAGTAGATCTCTATTAACACCGTATGTGCATTTCCCTAATATTTCCGTAATATTAGCTAGCCTATAACGAACAATAAATTAGCTAACAATTGTTACTGTTAATATCAAGTATCCCTACCTCGTAACTGGGTTATTAAAAAGAAAAAAGAGATTTCGTCGATGACGGACGTTCGGGAATTGGATAATTCCCGAATTATATAATTCTATAATTTCGCATGTCATATATTAGCTCTACTCTATTGCAAGCAATTGAAAACGTCTGATCGAGTTATGAAAAACATAATATCAACATATTACACGGATTAGTTAACGAGACAAAAACAAAAACACCAAACAAGATGTTTGTTAGATAGGGACATAGACATAACGTTTATTCAGTTTAGTACACACATGTATAAGTTTCGGCTATGCACCTTCCTACCTTACATAATAATGTGGTTCTTATAATATTTGCTTTGTTGGATTTGGGTTAAGAGATCCATCGTTTGAACTGCTGTTCATGGTAATTCGCCCCTTTTACGATACATTTGACGCCCACGGTGCCTTCATTGTCCTAGGAACCACCTCGAACGGCGTAAAGTCATCGTATTCGAAGATTACTGAGTTTCCTTCCGTTGTACTTTGGAGTCGTTAAACAATAGTTGGTTCCGCACATATGAGCCTGAAAAGATAAAAAGCAAATTACATTATCATACATATCTCATTTCATTAATAACCTAATGCTTGCCTGTACATGATGTAGTCCATATGGGTTTTGTAATCTCCGCATATTTCTTTTCCAAACCATTCAATCTCCCGTTACAGCACCAACCACCCAAAGTCTAGTATTTCAAACCTGTAAAATAAGAATACATTTTATGATTATCCTCAAAAATCTTTATTTTCTCGGGTAGCCAAGTCATGCTGCCGAAGAAATGCGTTATAGAGAAAAAATGGCGACGAGTTGATGCGATTCCACACTAGATGGCGCCACACCGACTCGGCGGTACGTTTAAATTAGTAGATCTCTATTAACGCTGTATGTGCATTTCCCTAATATTTCCGTAATATTAGCTAGCCTCGTAACTGGTCGTTTCGAAAATAAATAAACGAAGGCAACGAGAAAAAACGTAAACATGTGGCTCTCTCCAGCTTCCAAATTACTATTACTATTCCAAATTACTTGCCGACTGGCGGAGTGGGACCCTTCTGCTCTGCAAATGCCAGCTGATTCCTGCGCGGTAAAGGGAGATGAGTGCGATAATTGCATAGTTGCCAGGAGAACAGTGATGATCAATCCAGAGTTGGCTGACCGAACTGCAGAAGCAAACATAATGGTGACAGACTTTGAAGAGAA
>JAQGAZ010003443.1:0-11763 GCA_034692225.1 Polydesmus complanatus
TTTTATTTTATTTAAATATTTATTGTACAATTCTCTCAACTGAGGTCAAATTTCAATAAAAAAAAAAAAAAAAAAAAAAAACTCACTACGTCATCATCTCTCACTGCGCAATGCTACTGCGCACCATCTCACTGCTCTTCAAATAGACCTCTTTGAAAATTGGACTTAAAATTGTCTCGTTTTAGAGGTGGTCCACTATTAGAGGTGCATTAACATGGGAAAATCGGAGAGATGTATTTGCGGTGGTCTCGAAACGGAGATGGTCTTCAATTAGAGATGATTTTGCGAAGCGGTTCTACTGTATTTACAGCATAAAATTCAAAAAATAATACTGTAATGTACTGTATAGAGTGGTCAATGAATGTTCTAAAAGTGTAAACCTTTGGCTGTAATAAAACCACCTTTTTCGAAAATTACTATTAAAATGGAGAAGCGTTGCATTAAAAGCTGAAGATCCTTTTATTTGAAGCAAATTAATAAATAGAAAATTATCTTTTAAAAAGTACTTCCTTCCCCTTAAAAAAATCCCCATGTGAAGCAGGCATTGCATTCTCAATCAGCTCGAGTCAAGTTAGCTATTTAGAATTATGAAACGCTCAGCCTGTCTTGTTTATCATATTAATTTTACGTCATTCATTTCTTCGCATTATTTTCTTTCGTAGATTAACACGAGCCGAGACATCGGTTGAGAAAAAGATTGTGCTTTAAGCATGATTCCGGTGAATATGTTTAGACCAAACAAAAAATAACATATTGAAATAAAAATTCGGAAAGTACATGTACTGTAAGTAAATTCGATTAAACTTTCTGCAGCTAAAAAATAAATACTTGTCAAAAAACAAAAAATGTGGAGATTCCGAAACAAATATTATAACATTGTAATATTTAATTTACAAGAATCATTTTAATTTATGTCTAGACTCGAGTCTAACGGGTTCGCAAATATTAAATTATACAATAGAGCGGACTTTTTGCCACGTTAAGGTAATCGTGAGTCATATCTGGGGCAGCTGTGATAACACACCAGCCATTTGCATTCGAAATCATATTACAACATTTAAATCAATGATTAAAAAAAACTTAAATAAAAAATCGCCATTGAGATTTAAATATTAATGCTTAAAGAAATAACTTTTGATTGCATTAAAACGCAGTGTTTCAGCTTAAACAACACCTTTTATAATAATAGCTGTACCCCGGCACCGTCTACGTTTAATCTCCAATTCACCAAACAATAATATTATTACGTTCTCCTATGACTCATTTTCTAATATCGTTAACGTCACACCTAATACTTTACAAATTTCGACAGACAATCGTTGGAGATGTTCTCTTTAAAAATTAAGAGAGTACTTTCCTTCGCATTTTAAGCAATTAGAATTGATTTTTGGAAGCCCTATCAATACAGTACAGTGTAGTGGAAATCGCAAAAATGAATTCTCTCAGCACAACTACTTCTTAAGCATTAATAATTACTGTACTTTTTATAAACAACATTTTGTCTTTAAAAATTACTGCAAATAAATTATAAAAAAAAAAAATCTCCAATCTTTCTTTAATTTTCATTCTATCTCTTAATTAAATTTGCATTTAACTCAACTGCAGCCTAACATTATAGAGAAGCTATGGTAGGATAAAATATGATGAAAAAAACAAGCAAGCAAATATTTTTACTCGGTAAATAAAATATTATTTTAGCGACATTTACTCAAAAAAAATTTCTTCCTTTTATCTTCTTTTTTTTTTTCTTTACCGATTTGAGACCGAGATTAGACCTACCGGCATTAGCAGGGAATAAATAAAAACTGCTAAGGTGCGCTCACACGCGCCCAGAGAGAGAGAGAGCTTTTGTATTATAAAGTTAAAATAAATTCAGGTTTTGTGGTTCGAAAATCAATGTACGAGTAATGGCGTTGAAGAGAAACGCCAACTCACACCCTGCACATACCTACGCTACGGTACAATGTCATGTACCTAGCGCTAACAGAAATTTCGCAGGTGCACCGAAAGTAAAAATAGCTCAGTTCTAAGTAACACACTCTCGTTTAAAATACATTGCGCGTGTATATACACTATGTTATAGTTAGTTTGCATACCTGTCTACAGCCTCTAATAGAAATAGAAACTACACGTATAGACTTTTTGGAAAATAAAAAACCTTTCTAATAAAACTTTAAAATGCAGCCGTTTATATCCAGTTAATTTAAATACGGTATAGTAGATAGAAATATCGTTTATTTATTTCCGATTAAAAAGTGAAAAGCCAGTCTCTTAACTTTCACCGGTTTGGCTTTCTTGGATATTGAATGGAGGAAAACATTGGGTCGCATTTACATAATTCGCAATAAAATGTGACCGAAACAAAAAATCATTGATCATTAAAATAAACAAAATATCGAATCTAAATACATGTACATGTACTGTACTGGTACTGCACCAATAGTTAAAAAAGCAAAACAAAGTAAACACTGTGGGGCTTCATTTACATAGATTATTTTACATAAACACGCGCCAATCGGTTCTGCAAATACCCAGCCTCAATTTTGTAAGTGGATCTGCCATAAAAATAAATCATTACATTTATTATAGGCCTAATTAACATTGCAAATAATTATAACGCATCAAGACTAATCTACTTGCGGGAAAAAACAATTCTACTTGCAGAAAGTGAAAAGTCTACGCGCAGAAAACAAAAATCTACCTGCGGGAAAAGAAAAGTCTACTTGCGGAAAATTAAAATCTACTTGCAGAAAGTCTACGCGCAGAAGAAACGAAAAATGACTGAAACCCTCGCAATAAAAATGTAAACAAATGAAAGAGCAATAATTATTTCAATAATTTAATTCTTCAAAATCAAGTCGAGATTCCTTCAAGTCCGAACTTAATACCGTAATCGCAAAAGCAGTGAACCGAAGAGAAAGTGAAATAGTGTTTCAAAGCTACGTGTATCTTAATAAAGTAAATAACTGGCTTAACTTTATTTTTCTTTTCATTTATTAAAAAGCATAAATAAAATTAAATACAATTTACGACTATAACCAGGAAAAAAAAAACTTAAAGCCAAAGCAGAAATTGTGTAAATTCTATTAAACGCATGGTGAGAAGAAACGAGTACCGTACATGTACTGTACAGTAGTAAATAAGGTGACAGCAGCGCGGAAACAACATCCGAGGTAAGACTACGGTAGCAATAGGACCGTGGCTCGAGATTTAAGCCGTGTTTTAACCCAGTCTACTTCTTTGCATATTATAAAACTCGAAAGTCCAAGCAGCAGCAGTAGCAGCATTAAAGTAAAAATAATTGCACAAAACATCCAGAATTAATAATGTCATAAATACGGCGACCACACACACAGACGTCGTACGTTAAGGATCAAAGCCCGTTTGGAGAGGTGGAATGGTGGATGGGGAGATGAAAGAAACAGTGAAAGGAGAAGGGAGGGAGGGGGGATAAAAAGAGGAGGGGTAGTGGGGGTGGGGGATAAATTGCAGTTGTAATTGCCCTACGTTTGAACTGTGCGCTAATTCATATTATAAAAGCTTCTCGCAAATTGAACCGAGTTACGTAAAGCTCGGAATAGTAAAACTCCAAAGGAGGAGAATAATGCACAACAGATGTCTCCAAAAACTTTCTTTTTTACACATAATAAAAACTACTGTAACAGACATTTAAACTTTTTTTTTCGGTTTAGAACCCCCTTAAAAATAAGATTAAATAATAATTATAATATATTTTTTTATAGAAATTTTAAAGATTAAAATAAATAAAAACGATGGAATCCATTTCAAATCTCCATAGCAACTTAAAAATAATAATAATAATAAACTTAAAAAACATTACAGTTATAGAGCAAAAGCGCGTTGCGTGAAAATCACAGTCAAAATAATTTCTACAATTATTGATTTTTTCTTTTTAAATGTGTAAATACACTTGCTGCTGCTGCATTCTCAAATTATTACTCCGTATTAAAAGCAAAGGCAAAAACAATACATGGTGTCCACAAAGCAAAAACGTAGGCCCTACCCACCTGAATATTCCATTCATATTCTAAATATTTTAATGTCGAATGGAAAAACTTTACTTTAATCACTTTTTTAACATTGAATTATTCTATTCTGTGTTTAAAATATCCTCTTTCGACCTCAACACGAGCATCATACCCGCTCACTATGCGCTGCTCTAATTGCAGCTTGATCGAATTCGTCCCATCCGGTTGTATCATTCGTTGGCTTCAACGTCTGTTCTATTTTTTATTGTAAACTTTTTTCTTGCATCACACCCCATATTTTGTACTATGCCTAATTTAAATTAGGAATATTGGAGAAGTGCATCAACGTATGATACCAACGGCAATGAGAGAAATTCGACCAGGCATAATGAATGGGTATAATTATTATAATGCTGGCGTTGAAGCCGGAAGAGAATAGTTTAAACACAGAATAGAACAATTAAATATTCAAAAAAAGTGCTTAAAAGTGCAGTTTTTCCACGTGTCATTCAAATATTTACATTATTAAAAGGATTTAATACTCATTCTGTTAGGTACGTTTTTTATCCGAACACCATGTAGTGTAATAGCAAATGGAAAATCTTCCCTAATTTTTCCAACAATAATCGCATTAAAAAACTGTTTAATTTCTCAAAAACATAAATAAAGAGAAGCAAAAAAACAACGAGGTTAAGATTATAATAAAAATGAGTTCATTTAGGTCTAAAACTTAACGGTGGTAGTGGTACCCAGTGTTCTCCGAAAATCTGTACATTTAAATGCAAGAGCAGAGAGTGCGTAAAGAAGACAAAAAAAAAAAAAGCGGTGTTCTTCATTTGCAATTAAATGAGCGAAGAGAGGAGAGGAGAGGAGAGAGAGGAGCGGTGGTTTTTGGCTCCCGTTATCACCAAAAACATAGATACAGCAACCTGTGATTTTTATTTTTTGTTCTCTCTCTTCACCCTGTCTCTGGCAACGAGTGTATACTGTAGGAGTGAGTAGGCGGATGGATGATAGGTGGGATGGAGGGGGGAGAGGAGTATTTCACCACCCACTGTTTTTCCAGCAAGCGATTTCATTTAAAAGCCGTGTTTTGAATTCATTCCAAAACTAATCTGATGGTAAAAAAAAAAAAAAAAAAAAAATTAAAGCTGGTGGTTGGGCTGAAATGATTGCGTAACTCGTTTGGGTCCGACCTCTATTCAATTCGACCAGCTTCAAATTTCAACCTGCTTTTTCCATAA
The DNA here is from genome assembly GCA_034692225.1 of Polydesmus complanatus. NCBI lineage: Eukaryota > Metazoa > Arthropoda > Diplopoda > Polydesmida > Polydesmidae > Polydesmus > Polydesmus complanatus. The sequence continues at coordinate 5,234 of JAQGAZ010003443.1, forward strand.
CACATTTTTAAATAAGCTTAGGCTCTTCTTCTTTTTTAAATTCAATGTTGTTACTGTACTAGCATAGAACTTAGCACATTCCCTAAATCGCAGTTGCGAGAGAAAGAGTAAGAAGGGAAAAGAGAGATACAGTAGGTGTTGTGATTAAAAATGTTCAAAGAGCACATTCATTTCTTTGAAATAAAACAGGAATTCAAATCAAATTCATTTTCCAAATCGTTTTCATCGATGAATTTCAACAACTCCACACTAGATGGCGATCAATGTTCTATTAATACTGTACTTTTATTATCCATGTTAGATTACGCGCAGTTAAATTTTTTTTTTTTATTTATAAATATCAAATAAATAAAAATATTTAGAGAAAAAGATTGTATACATTTGGTGAGCAAACGCGGTCTAATTTTTATCTTCATAATTACAATTTTATTACGCAATCAAAATTGGGGTTTTTTTTTTTCTTAATTTAAACTCATAATTATTATTAAATGACAAATTAAACCACTTTTTTTTTCTTCTTCTTCTTCTTTAAAACAAAAACTGGTTTCAAAACATTATTCAATAGATGACATAACTTTTTTGTTTACTTTCATAAAACAAAAACAAAAAAGTTACCCAACCGAATACATGTTTTAATCTTAACTAATAAATATTAAAATCTAAATTTAATCTGATAATTTTCTTTAAAAAAAAAAAAAAAAAATTTAAATTCTAAACTTACGCAAAAAAATGTTCAAAACTTGGAATAGAGTACTTTGAACGAATACGAGTTGAAGCGAGTTAAACGAGAAGAAAAAATTAGAAATCAAATAGGGTTGAAAGTACCAAAAAACAAATTTCAAAGAAAAACAAGTTTCATTTTGCTTTAAAAAAAATTTCATTATCCTTATTTATTACCGGTATCAAAACAAATTATTCTTAAAAAAATAAATACTTTTTAAATAAAATTTTAAAAAATTGAAATTTTAAATCTCATTTAGACAGCTGTAAAAGTGACACCTGGACAATCACTTTATCTACCAATAATTATTTACGAGCAATTTATGCACACAACTAAAGCAATTTACACTTTCATTTTTTAGGCAGCTATAGGCTACAGTACATACAACCTATTTAAAAAGAATAATACAGTACTGTAATAAATTTTTTTTTTTTTTTTTTTAAATGGCACTTTCACCTTTTTTTATTTTTTCAAGTACGAACCCGGTGTATCCATAAAAAAAAAATAATAAACAGTATTTTTGAAGCGCTACTATCTTAATAAGCGACACTCCAAGGTCTAATTCACATTTCCACATTTTTATTCCTCGGAAAAATGTTAAACCGAAAAGTGAAAACGTCATTAAGATAGCCCATAAAAAAAAAATAATAATAAAATAATATATCGAAGGCTCGAAGCATAAGAGAGAGCAGAGCAGGTTGTCTCTAACGTCCAATTAATATTGAAAATTTCAAAACAAAAAAAATAAATAAAACCGTTTCAAGAACATTTTAAAAGCCACGAATCTGCTATTCAGTGTACGTAACAAAAATAAAGCAGACTATACAATATTATACAGTAGAAAAAAAAAGTGTCATATACATCTGCCCTTCTCTTCCAACATTCAATTAACTTATTTTTATACTCGGAGTATTACGTAGCGTGTGATGCGATGCGTAGTAAAACTGTGCGTAAAAACCAGCTCTTATCATAAAAAAAAAAAAAAAAAAAAAATAGGGAGCAACAAAAAAAGACCTGTAGAATAATTTATTATCACAAACGTTTACCAATATATAAAAAAAAAAAATAACATTATATTATAAGAGTAGAGACTCGGTCAAATCATTCCCCCCTGCCTCCCCCCCTCTCTTTAAAAATGTGTGTTTCGGAGGAATATTTCTTTTCCTTCTCTCTCCCCTTTTTCTCATACGTGTAGCTGCGTTTGTATCGGGTGAGATGGTGGTGAGTGAAGTGACGTCTCTCGCGATCCATATTGTATGCTCAAGGTATTCGCCGCCATGCGAATAATAGTCTAATCTCCCGACCAAAAATGCGCATAAAAAATGAATCCCTACCACACCTTACATCACACGCATACCACACTCTCATCCTCCACTCTCTCTCTCTCTCGGCACACAAATTATACTACAGTAGTACCGTGCATATTAGATACAAAGCTCATCCATACATACATGCACATGTATACAATTTCACGTCGGGTTCAAGGAGAAACTTCATCAAATTTAATCTATGAGCGCCTACACTCGGGAGAACCCAACCTCCCTCCCTCCTCCTATCTTTTAAAAAAAGTTCACCGATGAACAAAAAGAAAAGGGCAAAACTTATAAAAATTTTTATTGAAAAAACTCACGCTATGCAACTCATCAGCTTCAGCTTTCTAAATCAGCAAAAACAATAATTAAAATCGCAATTTTAAACATTTTAAATCCTTCTTATAATCCAATCACTTAACGTATTTATTTGGATTTGTAAAAAGCTACCAGCAAACTAAAGCATCCCATTGAGGTTGGTAGCTTTACGTTGAACTTTTTGACTTTTTTAGTTTTATTTATTAAAAACTTAAAATTTTTTTTAATAATGTGAGTTGATAGCTTCGTGCATAACGCTGTCCAATATTTATTTACGGGTTAATTAATTAGACCGTGTTCTGCACAAAGCCATCAACCCAAAACAATTTCTAAAATTCGCGTATCATTAGTGTAAAGTCAATGCTACACACCCTCAGTGACCCTCTTTAATATTCCACGCAGTTAACCCCGCGCATTATAATTATTTTAATCCAAGGTTGGTTTTACAATAAAGCATCCCATAGAGGTTGATAGCATTATGTTGAACTTTAAACATTTTTACCTATTAAAAACTTAAAATCTAAATTTTTAATAAATGTGGGTTGATCGCTTTTTGCAGAACACTGTCTAATATTTATTTACACGTTAATTAATTGGTCAGTGTTCTGTACAAAGCTACCAACCCAAATACAATTTAAAAATTTGAGTTCCTTAAATATTCGTAAAATAAAATACGCGTTTCTCATTGTGTAATTAAAAATTCCATCATTCTTTTGTTTCCCACTTCAACCAAAAAAAAAGTAAACACTCCTATGAAATTTACAACAATACTGTACATTATTAATAATAATTAACAGCACCCGAAATGAACGTTTCATAAAGAAGATTCCATTCGCCGGGTTTAAGCAAAAAAAAAAGTATGAGTGGAATGAATTTTCCTTAGCAATTGTTATCACTTATCCGAAAATCGAATTTCATATTAAAAAAGAAGAAGAAAAAAAAAATGGCAGCAAAATTGTAGATTTGATAGAGCGTATCATTAAATTTTAAATTGAATGAAATTGAGCTCTGCCTCTTATTACATCGAGTCTACTTGGCTTAAGGTAACAATCCATCCACCTCACCTCTCGCTCTCTCCTTCGCCGAAAGAAAAGAATAATAAAAAGATAAGAATAAAAGATAAAAAAAAAAGAGGTGGAAGGGAGTGGGCTGAGAGGAGAAAGATGATCAAACGAGAAACTCAAATTATCTGCTTTCACATCGGACGCATTATAATAATAATATCTAACTTTTTTCTATCAAAAAAAAAAAAAAAAACAAGGTCAGGGAGAGGTAGAAATAATAGCAAAACATTTTTAAAAAAAAGTCGGAGTTTTTGCCCGTTGGGGAAGGAAGACAACGATTACAGCAGCATTCAAAGACAAAACTCATCACGTACATGTAAAAGCTATAGCGCAGCAGCATAGGACAAGCGCAGCCGTCGGAACAACGTTGACAGAATATTAAATAGCGAAAGAAACACGTCCAGAAAAATCATTTTCGAGATAGTAAAAAGCTTTCGCACTTCGCATATCACAATAACAAAGAAGCTAATCTCTTTCAATAACAATAATAATATCAACAATTAAAATCGAAATTAAAAGTTCAATCAAATTTTCAACGTAAACAACTGTTACCGGCGTATACTAAATTCGTATTCAATGCTTTTAATAATGTAAATATTTTAGATTTAAATTACGTATACACTGTACTACAAAATATGGGGTTGGATGCGAGAAATGGTTTAACTGAAAAAAAAGAACAGACGTTGAAGCCAACGAATGATAACATTATAAAAACGATTTAATAGTAAATCAGTTGGGAGTACATTTTTTTTTACGCACACCCTGTAAAATAATATAACGTAGCCTACGTGAATAGTTTTTGCGTAGAAAATAAAAACAATACAGTAATAATAAAAAAAGAGCATTGTGATCTACGTGCTTTCTTTTATTCATATCCCAAATTTTTACTTGTGACCAGCAGAGGAGCTAAAGTTGAGCTTCTAACGACATAATTGATCAATATTTTTATTGGGGAAATTATTGTGCTACTGTATCAACAATAACTATAATAATTATTGTTTGCTAAGTGACGTCAAAAACTTTGCATTTTAAATTAAAAATCGAATATAAAAAAGTTTAAATAATTAAGCTTCTAAAACCAATAAATATTAAAAAAAAAAAAGTTTTATACTTTCCAAATAAAATATTAATTAACCTTATGAATATTAATGTCATAATAAATAATTAACAGCTTCCGTGCCTTCAAATAAAAAAAAAAAATTTTAATTTTTTATTCATTATTAAAATGATAAAAAAAATATATATTGAACCCCCCAACCTCTTTTTACCACATTATGTCGATTTTGAAGCCCGCATTCCACACCTATTATTGCACCCTTATGCTCTCTGTTGACCAGCCACCGTCTGTCTCTTTTCTTTCATCCCCCCCCCCCCCCTCCCCCTCTCCTTCTCTATTCTCAAATGCCTTTTCCAACGCTGGATACGCAATATAAGAACCGTGTTTACATTTTCTACCTGCACTACCCTATACCCTACCCTACACCCTGTATAATACGTACATGTACGCGGCGGAAATCATCTTTCTTCTCTTTTGATTCTCCCTCTGGCGCTAACTCCTTGAAATAACCTTTAGAAAATATTATAATCCCTCTACATCTCATTACACGAAAAGAAGTCGGGAGAGAACCGTTTCATGCCACCACAACAATGCAAAGAATAATAAAAAAAAAATTCTTCATCATTTAAACCAACTTTTAAAAAAAAATTTAAAACTATAAATTAAAAATAAGAATCAATTTGCGTGAAATAACATTGTTCGTTCGCAACTCAACTTCTTAGATGGAGAAAAAGAAATGAAAATGGGGTACGCGATGGGTTCCGTAATCTGGAAAAGTCTATAAAAATTTAATTTCGTAGAGTGCTCATTTTATAATTTATAAGCCTCCTATGACGACACAAATCGATATTATTAAAATAATTCTTTTTTTTTTTTTTTTTTAAAGATTCCTCAATTGTGTATCAGATACACACTCGCCACTTCATTTAAATACTCGCTCAAAATCAGAATAATAATCTAACCTTACCTATAATTATAACCATTCTCTATTGTATTAAAATAACTACATAAGCAAAACACTAATCCGCCAGCCTCAACTACACGGTGCTCGTAATGCGTTTATGCGGACACCGTGTACATTTTGATTTGTAAACACACGAGCAGTCGCAGTTCTTTGAATGCATCAACAACAACGTTTATTCGCGCTACCAATGTTATAACTCCATGAGACAAAAATGTAAAAGATATCGGCCAAAGCAGCTTTATTATTCACCCTCCTCTCTCCCTACTCCGATCTCTCTTCTCACCCTCAAAGCCTAATTCTTTTAAAGGATTCGACCTACAGTATTCCATTCCAGCACACGTATCGTCGTGCATCCATTACACACACCTACCTATTTTCGAATGTAGAATCTAATGTATTACAACAACCTTAATGGTTGTCAAGTTAATAATGGGTAGGAGCTTTAAAAAATAAATGAAAGAGCAGCTGCCAACCTGAGAATGGAACAACCTCAGTCGATGACCAAACAACTTTTTACCAGTTGGCGAGCACACACCTACATGTACAACGTTTAATCACGACGACTTTAAAGCTTCAACACACACGTCCATTTCAAAATACATGTCGATTCGAAAAAACGCTTAAAAATTTATAAATTATTATCCTTTCAGGATATTTTAATTTAAAAGAATATTAAAAGTTGACACTTCAAAATAACAATTTTACGTTTACCGGATATGGTACTTCACCTTAACTCGTTAAATCAACCTCGTCAATAAATTACAACCAATGAAATTTTTTTTTAATGTAAATTATAATATGTAAAAAAAATAAATGTAATATGCTAGCGAATAAAAATGTGTGATGGGTCTATGAAAGCGCAATAACCTCCTCCTCCTCCTCGTCGCTCGTCTAATCACTTGTCAACGTCAGCAATATAATACTTATTGTACACACACCAACCAACACATTAATAATAATAGTAACCGCTGTATGTTCGCTAACTCATCACCCAAAAAATATATATAATACGAAAAGAAGGCCCTAAAATTAGTGAGTGATGAAATCCCAAGATTTCTAAATAAATCGAATTTTAATTAAGTCAAAAAATTGACTA
>JAQGAZ010003444.1:0-11762 GCA_034692225.1 Polydesmus complanatus
AGCCTTTATGGAAACCATGTTGTTGCTTTGGAAGCTCATCATTTATCTCAAAATAGAAATGTAGATCTTTTTTAATGCACCAGGTGTACATAAATGAATTGATCAATTTTATAATGCAATATTTTATTAAATAAATGTGATAAACTAATTTAGTCAATTCACATGTTTTCTAATAATATTAAAATTGTATTTCCTATTTTTTAAATGTTCTATACGGCCGGCCTCTACAACACCGGCCACATCAAGACGAAAAGTAAATTCTTCAATGACGCGCATTATTATTCCATTTTTTAGTTCTTTTAGATTAGTAGGAAGTTTTGAAGCATAAACGCAATATTTCACACATCCCCACCAAAAAAATCACTCATGGTGAGGTCTGGGATCTCGCATGCCAAGCGCAGAAGGCATAGTCTATAGGCTACTTCCCACTAATTCATCGATAGGGCACTTTTTCATTTAAAAAAGCTCACACCATCAGATTCCTATGGGGCTATTATTTATTTTATGGAAAAATAAAGTAATGTGAATCTGTTCAAAGTAAAATAAACATAGAATCAAGTGAACGCCGATCAACTCAGCGGATCATGATAATGCTGATACAAGTCTGTGAGGAAGTCTCGTTCTGCTTTGATGTGGCCTGTGCTGCAGAGGGCGGCCACTTAGAACATATATAAAACAGGAAATAAAATTTTAATATTATCAAAATACATGTGAATTGACTAAATTAGTTTATCACATTTCTTTAATAAATTATTCAACATGAAATTGATCAATTCATTTATGTACACCTGGTATTTCTCTACCAGACGTGCTTCAGTACTTAACATGGTAAGGGGCTGATAATTACACGGCTCCTGTCATGAACCAGTACCTTTGAAGATAGGCACCACCTCTTCCAGTTTCCAAGTTCCAGGAAAGGTGGAGCAGTTTATTATATAAAAATTTACAAAAGTTTCATAATCAGTCAAAATTGGCTTTATCAATGACTGAAAGTGCTTGATAGTCACACAAGATGGGCTTGGAGTGCTGCTCAAATTTGCCTCACTAGTTGAGGGCCAGGTGACAAAGTCAGGTTTACATACACTGCTAAAATAGGAAACAAAATATTTCACATTAATATTAGTCTTAATATCTTAAATCAACTCAGAGTGTTAGCCTTTGAAAACTTTAAGTTTTTATACAAATCTGCTGGTTTACGAAATTGGAGACCCACTTGATAATTTACTTTGGATTTATTCATCTCTACTTTGTATAGATGATCAAAATCTTTGTAAATCTGTCTTATAATTATGTTTGGTAAATATCATTAATTGAATATACTATATACCGGTAGTTGTTGTTTAAAATGTAAATTTAAAATATATTTTTTATTAGAAGTTCACTGTTGTTTTATTGTGAGGGAAAGTATCTGTGTTCAGTTAAACCAGGTGAAAGTTAATATTTTAGGTTATCACTTGTGAATATTTGTCTTATAATTACGTTTAGTAAGTATCATTAATGGAATTTACTATATAGTTGTCATGTAAAATGTAATTTACCAATTTTTTTTTACTTGCAGTTTACTGTCATTTGATTGTGAGGGAAAGGATTCGTGTTCAGCAAAACATTTAGGTTGATATTTTAAGTTATCGCTGGGGATTATTAAATGTTTTATAATTACATTTAGTAAGTATCATTAAATGTCATGTTAAATGTAAATTTAAAATATATTTTTATTAGAAGTTTACTGTCATTTCATTGTGAGGAAAAAGATCAGTTTTCAGCAAAACACTTAAGTTGATATTTTAAGTTATTGCTGGGGATTATTTGTTTTATAATTGTAGGCATCAAAACGATAAGTTGGTAAAGACCATTTTGCAAAAAATTTCTTTTTTTTTTTAAATTCATAAAAAAAAATTCTCTATTGTTTGAAATGAAAACGGGGTATGTACAGTGCATAGATATGCCCCTAGAGGGCAATGTTAATATGTCCCAGCTAAGGATTTGGTAAAAAAAGTCTACATGTGCAGTACACAAGAAGGCCTCAGTTGGCGCTGGTGTCTATGGGAATTTCCAGTCTTAACTAGTTTTCATATCAAATTTTGGTATGAAAACTAGGTAAAGACCATGGCGATACCTAGTTATCATTCCAAATAAAGATTAATTTTTTTAGTTTTTTTAAATAATTTAAATCAGTTTTTTTGGCTCTCCTGAAAAATTTGCATTTTGGCCTTTACCGACTTGTCCTTTTGAAGCCTACAATTGCATTTAACATGAAAATTATGTAGTATATTCTATTAACACTCCATTGCTTGCACAGTATCTGAGAGATCTGAGATATGTGCGACTAATGATGTAAATATTTTGAACCTGTACAAATCTTAATGGCTAAACTTTTTTTTTTTAATACTGTTTTTTTTTCTGCTTAAATAGATGCCCTTATGAAGTTTTTAATCATAAATAATTTTTATATAACATAAAAAGTTTAAAAAAAAATAGTTTTGAACTTACACGATACCCAAAGCTTTTGAAAATTGTCAATGATCATTTTAATGTCCACATTTTTTAAATTTGTTAAACATAATTTAACTTTTTTTTAAAAAAATGTGTAAATTATGGCCTATTTATACTTAAATAGTTGTTAAATAACACCAAGGCTGCATTCAGCTAAACTGCTCCCAAGATGCATTGCCCTCTCTTCACAGCTAATCGCTACTTGTATCTTGTTTTGCGTTGCTCAATAATCATCTAATAATTTGGATTGTAAGTTTCTTGTTTCAATTTTTAATTTTTTAATATAATAATAATGATATTTTAGTTAATAATAGATGTGGATATCTAAGAAGTTCCCAAAAATGAGTCTCAGCGTAAACTTGTTGACAAAGCTAGATGGAAACATACAAAAGAAAAAGAGAAACTGTGAATACTCTTGATTAGCTTAATTTGCTTGCAGTATTATTATTATTATTATTATATAATATTTATGTATTATAATAATAAATATATATATTATAAAATACAAATATTCTATTTTATTAATTTTTTTTATTGTAGATATTCAGCTAAGGACTTGCCCAAATACCCATCGTGTCAACACCATGGTAAACGAGGATGCCGACTGCTGACCGTCTTGGACATCAAAAGCTTTCATAAAGCATTTTACATTTCTAAAAATTAAGATAAGCAAGATGCACCGAAACAGTCTCACCAAGAAAAAAGAAGATAGCCGTAGAGAAATTACTTATGAATACTACGTTCTCAATGCTGCAAATAATTGACTGAAAGTGTGCCATGCTGCATTTCTTGGCATTTTGTGCATTACAAAACAGAGTGATTGGGGTATTTCAACGTTTTCAAAAGACTGGCTCACTTGTGCCAGCTAATAGAAATTTAAATGCCATCACTACCCTAGAAGGTATACCATATTATACCAATCTTTATTGCGGCAGAGATAAGCATTACATGTGTTGCCCATGATCCTAATGCAATTCATTACTTTCGCACGAGTGCTATCTAATCTCGTGTGTCTTCCTAAATTAAGAATAGGTAAAAGATTAAATTAAGCTCTGGAAACAGGAACTGGATTTGGCTCTTTCACCAAAGGTGAGGGCATCCATCTATCCTCTCGCACACATCTTCCTGAAACTAATTCACTCGAGAATAATAATTCAAGCTTGCTCACTACTAAATGGAAATGATGTAGTCGCATTAAAAATAAAAAGATAAAAGGTCATCATAATGAAAAAAGGTAATATAACGAAAATGTAAGTATGTATTCAAAAACATTTACTTACATTTACTGGCAAAAATGTTTCCATAAAATCACTAAGATAAATAAGTAATTGTTTGACATACATGTAAGATCAAACAATTTAATAGCAAATGGTGCAAAAATCCCCAAAATAAATGTTAATGAAAAAATAATTTTTATGGAGTACAATATTATTGTACGACATAATTATTAAGATTTCACGCATCCCAGTTGTGCATTATCAATTATCGTCAAAACTTTACAATGCAAAAATAATATTTTGATGAGGAAATTGAGCTTATAAAATTCAGCTAAACAGACTTAACTTTTAAAAGTTATCTTAAAATGCAAAAATAAAAAAAAATCAAGTAGTAGGCCTACCAATCAGCTGGTACAAATAGCCATTTGTACTATTTGCATTTTTTAAATTACTGTATGATTAATTATTCTTATTGAAAGGTTACTAAAATTATTTTTATGCAAGCAGAAAAAAATAGAACACAGAACTTTAAAAAACCAGTGGGGGAAAAACACCCAAAAAATGTTAATGTACAACCGTGCATGTGCATTATCAATTACCAATACCAGTAAAAATTTTACATTGCAAATTTGATATTATTTTGATATGAAATTCAGCTAAATTGACTTAATATTTAAAAGCTATCTTTATATGCAAACAATAAAAAGTCAAGTGGTACCAATCAGTTGCATTTGCATTATATAAAATACTGAATGACTTAATTATTCTTATTGAAAAATTACTAAAAATTTTTTCATGTGCAAAGGAACATAAATAGAACGTAAAAATGTAACATTACAGTAATAAACATTTAAAAGTTTTAAAAACACTGCAACTTGGCAGGAATGACTATCTTTAATCAATATTATGTAAACAAACTCAAATCTGTAGAACCATTTCTAAAACAATAAATTAAATTTTTTTAAATACAAACATTTTTAACTCACAATAATAGTGGTAAAATATATTCCTAATTACTTAAATGCGACAATTATTTCTAGTTGAAACTTTAGTAATAATTATCAACATGATCTTCGACATAATCTTTGCTTTTACCTTGCTCCAAGGCTATAGTTTGCTTTAAAGACAAAACAGGCAAATGGTTTCAAAATCAACAATTAAAATTACAAAAACAAAATTTAGCAAAATTTAATACTCGTACAATAAAATTTAACATTAATTTGAATATTTTTCTTGCCTAATTTTACGTTCATCATCAGAAGACATGTCGGACACATCTTTCACCAGCTTAAAACTCTTCTTCATTTTTTGATTGTGGTTTATTTGTCTACTGGTAGGCTCTTTTTTTATCCTAATTTTCTTTTTTTCCATGTCTTCCATCCACAATTCAATAAACTATCATCCATTTTCAAATCTCCTGATAAGCTTCGACTCATTGCTTTCATTCCATTTTTTTGTCAGCAAGTACTGCGGCGCAATAAACACATTTTGGTAGCCTGGAATCTGTCAAAATACCTGCATTTTTCGAATGATGAGGTTGCTCATACCTTAGTAGGTGAAATTTACCAGTAATGGTCAAAGATGATTGCTTCTTCCAGTATTCATCCTCTTGGCGCTTTCAAAAATAATATCTTTTCAGAAACAGCTGAAAAATAGCTCATTAACTATAGAAATGGTATCCTTCTCATCTCATTTCTTTTCTGGAACACTCTAAATAATGTTGGCGCATTTCATCTTTTAGTTCTTCACGTTACATCAGCATCTTTATTTCACCGATTTCATTGCACACAATTGCTTTGCAATGGTGTCATACATGGCATCAATCATCACCATGTTGTGCATTAAATTCTTGATGCTGTTGCGACAATGTGATTGTCCCCTTTTTGCTTCTACCCTGTAACTTTGTAGAGTTGTAATCCATGTTTCTATTCCCCCAAAGAGTTGGGTGGTGATTTTTGACAACTTTTGCATTTCATTCTGCTGCTCAGTTTAAAAAAATAAAAAATATTAAATACTCTACACAGTGTAAGGACTGTTTCACCATGTAGCTAAGCTGGCCAGTGTTCCCTCACCACCAGGGAAGTTGAGTTCAGGTACCAACAGTGCAGGAGGTAATTAACTTGACTTGTAGTAGTGCATATCATAAACTTATTTAATAAAGGATAAAACATAATTGATATTAACTTGGTTTTATTCAAAACATATGAAAGAACACTATGGAGTAAACAACATAAAACAAATCTTGAATGAATTAAATTATATAATTTTGTGGAACTTATACAGTTTTCTTCGATATATCAATTCCTTGTACACAAAAACATTGTCTTATGTTTTAAAATGCCTTTAGACTAATTTGGCCATGCCCTACAACTTTCTAATTGGATTTTTTGTTCTATCATTAACCATTTCAGAGTTAGAATTGTAATGACCTTGAAGATGACCCTCAAGGTCAAGTTTGACATCACCATTGGATAGCGTCAGGGTGCTTTACTATTTACTCCCATTAGCAGAATTTTTATATTGGCCATAATTTAGAAGGAAAATCGCAAAAACTCAGACTTTTCTTCCACCCTGTATAGGCCTACACCGTGAAGCAAAAAAAAACGAGAACCGGAAAAAAGTCACAAATTTGTGAAAATTGCTTTTACATATTTAAATTAAATTTGGCCCTTACATAGAGCAATAGTGTAGAAACAAAAATAAATTATTACATAATTATGCTCAAAGTGTTCTATGGCGGAATTTACACAAGCCCGAAATCTAACATGCCATTTTTTGATTGACGAGTCGATTATACTTGTACGCTGGTTCAGATCAATCCAAGTATTCTTAATTTGAAGCTTCAAGTCATCGAGAATTTATTATATTGAACCCGGCGTTAAGGTCGATAGAAAATATTAAAGCGATGAACTTTTAACCAAAAAATACTCTCGATGAATTGAAACTTTGATTGGACTGAACCGAAAAGCGTATAATCGACTCATCAATCAAAGAATGGCGTGTCAGACTTCGAGCTTGTGTAAATTCCGCCAGAGGACACTTAGGACATATTTGATAATTTATATTTGTTCCTTCACTATTGCTCTATGCAAGTGCCAAATTTAATTTAAATCGAAGCAATTTTCACAACGTTAAAACGTTTTAAAGTTATACTTTTTATGTGAGGGGTAACTGCGATAGGACATGACGTAAATGTAACAAATATAAATCTTACGGAAGTTCCTTGCAGAACTGACGTCTTCCCTGTGACAAGAATGGTTGGATTTTGTTGTCATTCCAACTCCGCACATTCGCGATACCTTTTTCCGCATTATTTAATTACAGTGTTGTCATAGGTATTGTTTCCCAGAGTGGAAATTTTCGCTGCGGTTTTGTAGGGTTGTCTCCGTTAAAAACTTAATAAACTAGACTAATTAATTAAAACTAGAAAAAATTTACATAACATTTAACTTCATTGACTTGATTTAATTGAATTTTATTTGAAATGTAATTTGTTTGAATTTGTTTAATTCTTTAGTACCAATTTTTTATTTATAAAAAGTTGTATTAAATAAATTCACAGTACCATTCTTGTCCAAACCATAACCGCAACTAAATATAAAAATTTAAGGTGTGTATTTTTTAGAAAAAAAGTGACGCAATAGTGTGAAAGAATTCTTGAGAAAATGAGATTGGTTATTGTGATAAGAAAAACTCGTTCAAAATAGAGAAATTTTACTTTAAATTTGAGTGTATAAAGGAGAAAAGTGAACGAAGAGGAAGGTGAACTATGAGAAAGGTGAACGAAGAGAAGATTTTGATCGTGTGTTATTCTCAAGGTTTTGTTAAGTGTGATTTAGAAACGAGTTTATAAAGTGTGGTTAGAAGTGAGTAAATAACAATTGATATTAGAATGTTAATTTTTGTAACATATTGTGCTAAAGCGAGTGGTAATGGAACGATCGCACATAGTGTTGTGGCAGTGGGAATTTTAATCAGCAGTGTCGACGTCGCCATTGAGGACCTCCATGAATAACGATTGAAAAAATATTTTCCTTGATTTTGTGGTTTTATGGGTTTCGGCTATTTCTTGTTGTTTCGCATGTAGAGTTTAAATTTTTTTATTTCTGGTTAAACATTGTTTTTAAATTCAATAACAAATTTATAACATTTTAAAAAGAATATAATACAGTAGGCCCTCTATTATATTAAAACAGCAGGTAATGGTATACATTTTTTATAAGAAACATTTTTAGCTTTTGAAATTGCTCGTAGAAATCAAAACTTTAAATATTAGCCTATGTTACCAGTAAAATTAATTTTTCTTACGGCGAATATTATTAGACGTAGTAATTTTTGTTTGTTTTTAAAATTTGATCGATATACGGTAGACTTTGATCATGAAACACGCTTCTCTAAACATGGCCCTTAAGATGGACAAAGACTGTAGGTATAGCTTATCATTTAAAAAAATGTTTTTGCATAAATTTATTGAATAATTTATGGTAGTTGGTCATTCCTATTGGACTCGTTTCTAGAAAATTCTACACTGTAAGTCAAAAAAACAAACGAAAACCGGCAAAAAAAGTCACAACTTTATGAAAAATGCTTCGATTTAAATTAAATTTGGCACTTACTTTGAGCATATTTGATAATTTATATTTGTTCATACACTATTGCTTTAAGTGTCCTCCGGCGGAATTTACACATGCCCGAAGTCTAAGACCCATTCTTTGATTGACGAGTCCATTATACTCGTACGCTGATCCAGATCAATCCAAGTTTTCTGAATTCGAAGTTTAAAGTCATCGACAATTCATTTTATTGAACCCGGAGTTAAGATCGCAATAATTTAATATTAAAGGAATGAACCTTTAACCAAAAAATACTCTTGATGACTTCAAACTTTGAATTAAGAAAAGTTCTATTTAACCGAAAAGCGTATAATCGACTCGGCAATTAAAAAATGCGCGTGTTAGACTTTGGGCTGGTGTAAATTCTGCTGGAAGACACTTTAAGCATATTTGATAATTTATTTTTGTTCCTACACTATTGCCCTATGTAAGTGCCAAATTTAATTTAAATTGAAGCACTTTTCACAAAGTTGGGACTTTTTTTGTGGGTTCTCGTTTTTTATGACTCACGGTGTATATTTTCCAGAAAAACCAAAACTGATTGAAATGTCAATTGAAAGGCTGCAAAAAATAACTTATTTTCTTAACGAGCCTTAGGATGTACAGCCAATTTTAATCAGTCTAAAAGGGCTCTATCAATTGATACAAAATTTGAGGTACTGGGAGCTGCGTTATTACTAGTGATTACCATAAAAATGTTTTCTATAAAATGTCGCAAAGTTGAAATTTTTAAATTTGTGGTTTTATTGTTTATGAAAAACTGAAATTGGCCAAAATGATCTCGGACTCCCCGTTTAGTAGACTCATATCAATATTATCAGCATTACATATTGATAAAAAAGTTTTAAAAAAAAGTACGAAAAATAACTTTAATAACTAAAAATAACTCGTAAATAACTTTAAAAAGTTTTTTAAAAAAATTAAAAAAGTTTATAAACAAAATTAATTGCTAGAAAAATTGACAAAAAATAAAAAAATGGATGAAAAAATTAAAAAGAAGAAAATAAATAGTATAACTTTTCTCGTGTGTAACTTTGCTACACACCCCCCTTTTTTATTACTGGTACCGATAATTTTTTTTTATTGTTTTAATATTTCTTTTTTAAACGAATTTTTTATTATTACCGAATTTTGTGTAATATTCTGTACCGGTATTACAAAAAAAACAAGTTTATCGAAATTTATCCACTTAGTTTATTTATTTTTATTCCCATACTGTAGGTCTATTATTATTATTTTAAAAGAAGGGAGTGTAGGGGGGAGGAGGCAACAACTTACAATATTATATAGTATTTATTTATTACTCTGTAGTGTTTTGTTTTTGGCGATCAATGTTTGTCCAACTGCATAGGCTAATAATAACAACAGTGCATGTATTCCCTAAAGCTTAAGCATAAGAAAAGTAGGCAAAAGAAAATGCTCAATTGTCAAAAACTTTCTCAAACCTTAATTTAAGATTTACTGCCACCTGCATAAAATTAAGTTTTTTTAAGTGTTTGACTTCACTAACATTGATTTAATTCAATACCTTCATTTGAAAGGCTTATTCTTTCAAGATTTTGTGAAATGTGACCACTGGGGAAGCAAGTGATTGAAAAATCTGAAAAATAAAAGGTTTTAGTTATTGCTATTTTTAAATTTATTATTATTTTTAATTAACTAAACCTAAAAAAAAAAAATTATGTATTTACAGCTAAAATCAATGCTCTGTCCAGTTTAAAGAAACCGGAAGCTGAAAACGACTTGTTGAAATACATCGACTGAAGAGAAAAGTTTTGCAACTGAAAACATTATCGAAGAAACAAATTCAAATACGAGTATATTTAAAATAAAATGTTAATACTTCAGTTTTCACAGCTTTTTCATTCGAATTAAAAGTGGAATAAATAGCAGGCAGAATTTCATCGTGCTAAAAATTAATAATAACAAGCTTTTGTTAGAAATTGGATATCGATGATAACAATTTCTTCTTATAAAATTTAATATGTGAATTTGAAATATTTGAAAAACTAATTACTGAATCTTTGGTGAGGTAAGCAACGTTCGGAACAATGCAAAAAACGAAGATTCCGGAAACAATGTCGAAGACACCGTTATCGCTTATGTCGCCATAAGTAAACATATGAGCTAGTCTATCAATGGCAAACAAGTAACGCTTTGCGATTAAAATGAACAGTAGTGGAGACACCATTCGATCCAGTCGAGTGCACAACTTGCATATTCCACAGTACAATCGCATGTATTTTCTAATCTTCTTCACTCGCATTTCACTACTCAAGTTCTTATTTTGATTGTCTTTAATTTTCACTAAAAGTTGGTCGAAAGAGGACTTTAAAATACGTTGGAAACAGATGTACATCAAATAAGGATGAGTGCCAACAGCCATTGAATAGATATACCCCTCTGATAGACTAATAAAAAGATTTGTAAAGTATGCAAAAGGATCTTCGTAGTAGAAATAGAAATAATCTTTTAAGCCCAACTCGATTATCCGGTTAAGTTGTACTTCGAGCGTGAAAAAAGCGATTACGAGAACGAAGAAAACGCTGACATATCGTTTTAATTGACGCTTTTTAAACTTCAATAATTGATCGACGTTAGAGTGCAGCTTCAAGTAACTCACCAGCTCACGTCTCAGCCAGAAACGATAGAAAATGATGCCCAAAAACCAATGAACGAACCAACAAGCATAGCAAATTAATCTCAAAAAATCGGACAAGTTCATAGCTTCAGGTTTTGAAATGTCAGCTAAATAATAGTTCAATTCTCCGACGAATTGATAGAGAAGAAGAAAAAAAGTTGAGATTGGGTATGACGTAGTTGATGAAAGCCTTGGTGCACTTTGACCACTCTCTCTTCTCGTATAAGCCAGGGAGGGGGAAGCACCCTGTATACTTGCCCACCACTCCCATCCATTTATAAATCTCGTAGATGCTATTCTTCTTATCACACATTGTTTTTGGCAGAATATTTTTTTTTAGAATTTTCAGAATTTGATTGTAGATATAATTTTCGTAATTATAATTAAAGCAGCTTATTATTTTTTTTAATTGGTTTTTATTATTAATAAGTATTGTTATCTTTTATATTACTTCTTTCTATGTATTAATCTCCTTTTAAATTTACGATGCTTTCCACGCTCCAGTTGCGCATCAAATGAAATGACAGAATATGAACATTATGCGTAGCTATAGGAGATAAACAATAACATTGACGTAAGTAGAGGAAAAAACATGTTAAAAAAAATAATAATATTAAAATTTCTATTATGTTATTTAAAATCAATATATTGATTTTTTCTTTGAAAATTTAAAAAACATGTTTTTGTTGTAATATTAATTCCGATAAAAAATATTACAATGAAATTAAACTTCAATTATTGCGCATTATTACATTTTTTTCTCTTTGTTATTGTATTTTATACGATGCTTTTGTTCAC
>JAQGAZ010003445.1:0-11751 GCA_034692225.1 Polydesmus complanatus
CGAGGTTTTTTGGGCCGTAAATCGAAACAGTGTCGTAAATAATAAAAGCCGTTATAGCAAAACGCCGTATATCAAGGAGCCGTATATCAGGGTATGGGTGTACTTCTAAGTTTTATTATACTTCAAGTACAGTACCGGTAGTTATATTTGAAGTAATGGTAGTTCAGTAATATGATTTATAATTAATCAACCTATTCATTATTATAAGAGGTTTCTTACGTCACACATTTATCATTTTTCCGTCCAGTAAGTCAGTCGCACCTAATAATTTATTTCTTTTTTTTTTTCCGCAATTTTCGACTCGGTAACTTTGTCCTCTCTCAAAAAAAAAGTTGCCGTTACCGTATACACGACCTTATTTATCTCGGAAGAAAATTTTTAACTTTTATTTTTTCTTCTTCTTCTTCTTTTATTTAACACAATAAATTTTGAGCGAAAATGTTTGACACTAGGCTACCGAATTTTTTCTCCCCCTCCCTTCATTTTCTTATAATGGATGCCATCTAAAGTCAGAACTTCATTTATGTTTCATAAAGTGAAGGTAGATTTTTCTCCATGCCCCCCTCCTTTTTTCTCGCGAAGGGAACTAACGCTTAAAGAGTATGATTACACTCGCGCAACGACGGCGGTGCTACTACTGCTACTGCTGCTGCATCCCTGACTTGACTACCTTTATGCGCTTAAATTTAATGGCATAATTTAGTTTGAAGATATTCCCTCTAGATTCCAAGCCCTAGTAAATTTTCGCTCACTTTTATATACCGCGTATAAATTTATATCAAAATAGATCTTTTTTTTAGTAATGTGCGGGCCGTTAGTAGCTCGACATCTAATTTTTCTTCCAACCACATGTAACTTGCATGTGATCCCATTACATTAAACATTATATATATTTTTTTCTCTCTCTTTCTATCCCTTCTTCTTCTTTTTTATCATTATTTTCACCATTTTTTTTTTTTTTTGAATTCTCACTAAAGTCCGATCTCTGCAAATAGCAAGAGTATATTTTATATGGGAGGGTTACTACTACTACATGTATATAATATATACCACGTAGTATAAGTGTTGGACTGTTTTTGCCGAAGCAAAATGCGATGTCCAATTGCATCCTCTGGAGACTTTTATGATATATTTTAAGCGGAGTGACTTTTAGCCACTTGCGCTGTAAATATTTTACTCGGCGAAACGCTAAATATGAATCATATATATATATCCCGTAGACGTTAGTGCACATGCGCTAGTAAGAGCTTTAATATGAGGTTGCTGACTGCGCAATATTTGCGAATATATGGATAGAATTCGCTTTTGATCAAATTGCGCCGTCTCTTTCTCTCTCTGCCTCACTCTCTACCGCGCTAATGAGTTGGCCTTTAATTATTTTCTAGCTTAATCAATTATCGCATTCACTTACCATTAAAGATATACGCCAAATGACGGCGGAGGATATTGAGTGAAGGAAGTTTATTAAATTAATTCCAACCACTTTTTTTCTTCTTCTTCTCCTTCTCCTACTTCTTTCCCCGTACTTCGTTATGTGTAAGAAAGGTGGAGGAAGGAATTTAAGTTCGACGCTAGATGGATGATGTGTACCATTAATACGAAAATTTTATTAACTCTTGGCCGAATCGAGAAAGTACATTTTTCGAGAGATTTGTTTATTGACTTAATTTTAACAAGGCGAACACGTGAAATGTAATGAAATTTGATGCCAAGTTCTCGGTTTGTATTAGCGCGGAGTGGGGTTTTTTTTTTGTTGTGGTTATGTACTGACTGTATAAGATTCGCTCGGCATTATTGTAGAAGTTCCTTTAGAGTTTAGATGAAGTAAATTAGATTTTTTTTTATTATTACTTTCGAGTTGAAAGTAAATTCGTAAAGTTTTATTTCGAATCGTATCAAATTTACTTTTATTTTTATTTTGGTTTTTCGATTATAGTTTTATTTATTTATTTTTTTCTTTTAAAATTTAGATGTAATTTTTGATATTGTTTTTAAGTTTTTCAATTTTGGGGTTTATTTTTTTGAGATGTTTTTATTTAGGATTATTTACTATTTTTTTTTTATTATTTATTTATACTTTTTCTTAAGAATTTTGTTCCGACTGCTTTTCGTATCAATATTTACTTTGGAAATTTGAAACTATTGCCAATTATATTTTTTTTTTTTACCCTTTGCCGGGGATTTTTTTTTCTTTTCTTCGGTGCTTTGGAGAAAATATTTTTGTTGCTTTTACTGACATTAAACGTAAACAATAATAGAAAAAAAGTTGGGCGCAAGAAATTTTTACCAGGAATAAGTCACTATTGAAAGAAAAAAAAAATACAGATAGAAAATATCTTCTAGAAAAAGAAGAAAAAAAGAAATTGTCAGAACGAGTTGATATTTGAACGTATGCGATGACGATTTTTACAAATATTGACCGTGCAACTCAAGTGCGACCGTCGGTCAACTACGAAAATACGTCAAAAATAGGAGGACAGTCGAAAAGAAAACAGAAGGAGAGGAGAGCGAAAGAAGAAGAAGAAGAAAAAAAAATAGAGTTAGTACACCATTTTGACTCGCCCGACTTGACGTGTGTATATCTCACAATACGAAAAGAATTTTTAGCACATTTTTTCGTCTCGCTTCTAAATGTGCGTATGACTTTGTTGTGATGTTCCGTATGCCATCTTTCTACGGGTCAATAAGGTTGTGATTTATGACCAAACTTCTATTTCCAACTTTTCCCATCCGTACGTGTGTATTTGTAAGCGCGCGCGCAATATATATATATATCCCTATCGTATGCACACACCATACATTTAATTTTTTGGCCAGTTGATTTATAGTTGTTTTGTATACTATATACACGCATAGCCGTTTATATAATATTATATATATATAGAGCGAGAGCGAACGAAATAAAAAAAAAAAAGAAATATGTGACGTCTTGCGTCAATTTTCACACAACTTTTGGCACGTCGGATGGATGCCTTATTAGTTTCATAACTTATTATTGAGAACGACGCTCCAAACGTTCCTTATACGCGTTTAGTTTCACATAATTCCCGTACAATTTTTTTTTTATATTATACTGTATATAGATATATGGAAAAGTTTTTACGAGTCTCGACATAAAAGTTTGAAATGAAAAAAGTTGATAAGTAAACAACATATTTTTTTTAAAAATAAAAAAAAAAGCCACCACTCTCTTCGTGGTGTGTGGGTGGTGTTATGGTGAGGGTTAAAAGTAAAAAGTATTTTACATCTTTGCAGCTCATTTGAAATGACGTCGTATCAAAGGCTCTTTAACGTAATAACGTATCGGGCGACGTTATTGGCATTCTCAACTCATATTTTCGACTCTAAATAAAGCTTCTATATAAACAGGCCGCACACTGAATATAAAAAAGATTTTCTTCTCTCGCTCCCCACCAACTTTTTCATCTTTTTTTTCATCCTCTCTTTCACTCTTTTAACGTCTTCTTCTTTTTTCGTAAGAGCTTCGATATATTAATTAGCATATTTATTCATTGGCATCTAATTCTCGTAAAATTGGAATTGGCAGGCGACGTTACGTGACTCGATTCACACGCCCGAATGTGTCACCAAGGTGATTTCCCCCTCCCCCCCCCCCCCGCCTCGTTTTGACTAGCGGAACGGAACTGGTGGTAGTGGATGTGGAAGCGAATGCGAGGGAGATATCATTTTACAACGTAAACTTCTCCCACCAAACACCATACATCTTGATTGCGTTGACATTTATGAAGTACGCATTGTATTCGACGCACTTAGCCACTTAGGATTCTTCCCGCCATCACCACCAACAAAGTAAACAGGCCCATCCTCTCTCATATAATATTATAACAGCAGCTAGTATAGTAACAGCAGTAGCGGTGGTGGCGGGGCGGCGTATTAGAGGAATATACTCATTGACATGTAATTACATCTACATATAACCAGCTTTTATACGGGCAGACTTTGCGATCGGACCATTAACTTCAAAGGAGAAATTGCTGCTCTGTGGTGCTCCGTATGTCCTTTGCTGCAGAGTTATGGCGCCATATTATATTGCAAAGTGCTTTTATTTATATAGGGACGAGGGGGTGGCGATTGGGCGGGAAAAGATTTAATATCCTTTTTTTTTTCTCTCTCTCTTAAAAACTTTTTGGCATTATTTAAGAATATCATTAGCTGATGTCGTCTACTGCTCGCCAGTATATACAGTACTTTATTATATTTTTGTGGTCTTGTCGGTTGTACCAAAATGCGCGAGCGAGCGCACGTTGACTGATAATACTTAAGAAGCATTGTTAGTGTGGGCGTATTGTAGTCTATACGGTAGTCGAGGGTCTTCCCTCCCCCTTTCTCTCTTTCGCTCCCATTCTGTGTACTGCATGTCCAAAGGTGGTCCTAAAGGGATTGAGACGCTCGTACGTACGTAAATATAGATCTAGATAGATTATGACATGTTCGAGAGTATGTGAGTGTAAATATATAAATGTAGATGGCAGTGAATATTGTTAAAGAATATTATATATATATAAATGCGCGTGTGCATGCGCATTCTCTCTCTCTGTCTGTCTCTCTATCTACTACGTATGATTGTGCGGTTGGGGAGAAAAGATGAGGTGGGGGGCATACGTATATAATCCTAAAAGCTTTTCCATGTCGGAAGTCACCCTGGCATTTTTGGTCATGCATAGATATGACGTTAGTTGGGCCTCAGGGTCCTTAGCGAATAATGTCGTTTGCAAGAACACGTCGTGTTTCGTGTGCTCGAGCGATGAAAGGCGGGGAGGAGACGAAGGGGGAAGGACGATGGGAGGATGGCGGATAGAGAGAGATGTAGTAATGCTTCAAATCTTCTCACGTTTCCTTAGGCGGTATTTTAATGCGGCTATTTTTAATAAGATAATCAGCTAACTTTAACAAAGATTTGTCTAATTTGAAGATGAGCATCGTTTTTTTTTTCTTTCTCTCTTCTCTTTTACCAGGGAAAGCTCGTTAAATGACTTCCTGATGTCGTCTGTTCGGCTTCATTTCAGATAATCACTTTGGCAACCGACTCCGAATCCTACTCTCCAATTCCTTTTCTCTTCTACTTCAGACTCGTCCGTACTTTAATAACAATCTATTACGCTTTAATTTTGAGATTTTTCTAAATAAAATACCAATGCGGCAACGTTTTATTTTTTGATCTAGAACTAGAAATTCTAGACGATGGTATCGAATTTTTTTTTGTTGAGAAAATTGAGTTTTATTTTTCGGAAGGAGAATTTGTTTTATTTTCGCAAATCAGCTATCAATGGGGAATTGCATACGCGGAATGAAGCTTTTAAATTGCAATTTTGTAGCTAATTTATTCAAATTTGATAAGGCCGTAAATTCAAAGAACAAGAGAACATTAATTTTAGTGAAACGTTTGGGTATTCGCACATGCGTAGCATCAGCAAAACGAGTAGTAAATGTAGCCTACATTATTAAAAATCATTATTAAGACTTCTTTTTTTTTAAAAAACATTTTTTGGTTCTAATTTATAATTTAACAATTACTTAGGGCGCATTTAAAACTATTAATTTTAATTTACTGTGTGAATTCAGAAGTAAAAAGTCTTGCTATACCTTTAAATAAAAGTTATGTAACAGCCAACAGGTATAGATGTAAGCGCTTAGTTAGTTTGGTGTGGATGGTACAGTAAAAACTCGAGCAAAACCACACAGTTGAAGTGTTTTGGAAAATGAATGGCGCTGACTTTTAATTACTAAGTAGTGATTTTTATTAAACGCGGTGGTTTTTTTTGTTACGGTATTGTTTCGAATATGAATCCATAAATGTAACATGGAATTGCTAAATATTATAGCTTGTTGCACTCTGCTAGAGAACAACGACTTGTAGTAAGTTAATTGCTGTTTTATCCTCTAGCTCCGAGGCAAATGAATAAAACTAATAATAAAATGATAGAAAGAAAAATCTACTAATTGCAATTTTTGCTATGTCAACATAGTTTATTGAAGGAAGTAATCGTGTGATTTGTTGCTTTATTTGTTGACATATAAAATACGAATGTGTAAGCTAATAAAATATTTTTTTTTTAGACTAATACAGTAGTTATTGAAATGGAGCCAATTAAAGCCTCTATTACAAGTTCTAAAAAAAATATTTCTTGTAATAAATTAAATGCTTAGAAAATTCTTCTCTACAGGAAACCTTTAATTGCAGTTATTACAATGAACAAAAACCCTTTGAAGGTTTTTTTTATTTTCTCTCGAAAATAACAAAATTTTTAATTCTAAAAGCAATCAAGATGGAAGTCGTATCGCGAAGATTGTGTTTGCACTTAATAAACGCCAAGGTATTAGAACATGGTGGGGGGGTCGGCTATCGAAATGATTTGTTGTGAAGGAAAAAATTGTTGAATATAATGAAGTCCTACATGACATGTAGTTGAAAAGCGTGACAAGAAATCAAAAATGCAGTTGACAGTAAGTATGGAAAGCTATACCCACCGCACGGTGAATTGCTGCTGCCATTGTTTGCGTCTACTCTAGTGCATTTACTGGAGAAAGCTGCTCACTTGTTCATATCGAAAGTGGTCTGTGATATGTTATTGTGTGAAATAGTGAAAAGAGACGAGAGGGAGAAGTGGGTGGGTAGGTGAAGATGTAGGTATCCACAATCACTTTTCTTTGTTGTTTTCTCTATTCGATATTTTTGTTCTCTTCACATGCTTTTTTCCTATATAAACGTATATATACTGATCGCTAAAGCTGTGTGTGTACACAAAGCTTACGGGAGAACAAAAATATATTAAATGATTTCGGTCGTAGAACTGTAAATATGGCGGATGATGGACGATGACAATGAGCGGCCATTTGAGTTAACTATAACAATTGTCCTTTGCTCGTGTACCCATTATCTCCTTCGATTAAAGCAACTCCATCGCCACAATAGAGAGACTGAATTTCTTCTTTTTTGAAAAAAAAAATAATAGAGGAAATACATACAAACCTAAATTAAACTTCCTGTTATTGCCTTGTTTGTTTCGAACCTCCTATTTTGCTGTTTTTGTTGTTGAGTAAAATGATAATTTAAAATTGTTGTTTTTTTAAATTTAACTGGCTTTACTTTTGTGCGTACGTTACTTCTTTATAGCATATCTGGCGAATTTAGATATTATGCAAAAAAAAAAAAAAAAACAAGTATTATTTTGACGATGCCTTCAGACCTCACTTTGCACCTTAGATGCGTGCGTTCTCAAAAAAAAAAAAAAAAAACAAGGGTTACGGTTTAGCATAAGAGACATTGCAAATACAGTATAGAAAATGGGGTACCATGTCGCTCTGCCATTTTTCTACTTGTGATTACGGCTTAAAAAAAGTATTATAAATGTCAGGGAAAATATAGATAGGTAGTAACAATTTTTTTTTTTAATAATTATGTACCGGTACTCCATTTTTTGTTTTGAAAAAAATTAAAGAAACTGTTTCTTAGTTGATTCACAGCTTTTAAAATACGATACTAGGATTCAGTAGATTTAGAGACGCAATTGTGAAAATTTGAGCAGCGGTACTGTATTTAGAAGCTTAATATGTTATTAAGAAACTGTAATTTTCAACAGCTGCACAGAGAGGTCTTGAGTGTATTATTTTTCCATTAACTCCAATATTATTGTGTGACTTGATTTCAATTGCAAATTAATTTAATAAAATGGTTTTTTTAGTAAAGTTCTTATTTTTTTATGTGATTAATATGCACATTAATATATTTAATATGTGCATTTATTTAAAGTATTTTGTTGTAATTAAAATTTAATAAAAACAATTTTTTTTGTTGTTGTTGCAGATTGTGTGGCATGTTTTTACCAGCCAAGGAAAGTTTTGTGGCCGCCCTTCTGTTTGCCGTTCATCCCATCCATACAGAAGCGGTAAGTTTATGCTATACATATACATGTACTGTGCTTAAACATTGTTCATCATAACAAAAAACTTTTTAAATACATTTTTTTAAATCAAGTTTTTGCATTTTTTTTTTTTTTTTTTGAAAAAGAGAAAAGTTTGATAATTTAACGAGTTTTTACGCTTAATTTGTTAGGGATGAAAAATGAGTGATATCGCAGTTTAGGGAGTGTAAACACGAAACCCATTAAAAAGAATGGTTCCTTACCCCCCCCCCCCCCACCCTCGTCCCTTCATTTTTCGCTACGATTGCTTATCATTTTGAGTAAGATGATCGATATATTAATTAATCATCATTGAAACGCCTTTGAAAAATGCAAATTTTCCTCCATGCTATTTGGGAAGATTATTTTTTTTTTCTATCCTTATTTTATTATTTTTTTTTTTTTAAACGAGTAAATTTTGGTCTTATCTGAGAAAATAATCTAAAAGGGAAAGACTATTATCGAACTGAATGTGTTTGATGGATGCGGGAGAAAATTGTTTTTGGCAAAACAACCTTAAAATTTGAATGCAGTTTTTAAGTTGATAATTTATGCGTACATTAATCTGCACGGACGTTGACGTAGCGTAGTTGCACGAAACCGAAATTGCTTTTGTGCACTTTTTTTTTTTTTTTCTCTCACTCTCTCTCTTCATTCACTCACTCGGTTCATCTTCTATCCCCTTGTTTTTCTATATGGGATTACTTTTACTGCCATGTAAATTGAGAAAGGCGACCCCTACCGAGCTTTTTGGCGTGTTTAATTTGGCGCCAAAATAACACCCAGTAACGTTACGCTGCGTAGTATACAGTATATATTTTTGTTTTTTTGCATCTTTTCCTTCCCCCCCCCCCCTCTTCTCATTCTCGCCTCCTCCCCTCTTCATTCGCTCCACCCAAACGTCGTACTAGTGTCACACAAACTTTTTTTTGGCACTATTTCATTGTGTTTTATTTGGTGGTAGAAAATCTTTTGATCGTTTCTTTCCATCTTGCTCTCACTCTCTTTTTTTTCTTCTTCTTCGTCGTATATATGGTGTTGGAATTTTTCTTTGAAACGCTGCTGCTGCTGAAACTATATCGTTGTATCTTCCTATACGTCGTTTTTTATTACTTCATTGCAGACATCCTTTTGTTCCCACTTTTTTTTTTATAAATATAATAGACATATATGATTTTTTTTTTAGTTTAGAAGCGAAGGAGAGAGAGAGAGGGGGGGGGGGAGTACTTAAAAAAGGAAGACATGTAAGGAAGTAAAGTAACATTAAAAAAAAATAGCAGATGCTCAGTTTTCTTGTAATGAAGAAACGTCGAGCATCACCAGAAGTTAGAAATCGGATGTGAACAAAAAAATTGTCATTTTCGGGCGAATATGAATAAATGTCATAAATTTTGACTAGAAATGAAGGCGAAAAGTGTGACTCTGAAGCAATAATTATTATGGCACGAATGTGAAATGAGGAAATTTATTACTTAACCGGATGTTTGTCATCGAGCAAATGCATAACAATACTGACAGTTGTCTCGTTTATTTTGTGCGCAAGACGCATATTTTTTTGGATCGTGTTAAAGTACAGTAATAATAATAATAATTATGAAGCTTCAATTTTTTTTTTAAATGAATGATTTTGCTGCTATACAGTGCATGATAATTATATAGTAGTTAATCATAGTGATTTCTTAAATTAGATGAAGCATAATTTAGAATTTTTGATGAAATTAAACTTATGTAAAATTATGTGTGTTTTTTTTAATGTTAATTACTGTATTTGAATGTTATTACTGTTTATTTCAGGTGGCTGGTGTGGTTGGTCGAGCCGAAGTTCTCTGCTCCGTGTTTTTCTTGATTGCGTTTTTTGCCTATTCCAAAAGTTGTAGAAGTCAAAAATCAGGTAAAACTTTTTTAATTTCACTTTTCCCTACTAACTTATAAAAGCTTTCGCGTGATTTGGTACGAAAAATGAGTGTAGCTTGACCTTTCGCTCTCTTCGCTTTCCCCACCCCCCTCGTTTGCCCGACGCCAATTTCCGCGCCAGGGCGCCCTTTCTTCAGTTAATTTCAAAATTATGTAATTAAGTCAAAATCAAGTCGAGAGCGCAACTTTGATCTTTGACTGCCACAAACAGCTGTTCCGGTTCGGATACGCGCACTTTCCTTCTCGCAAGTCGAATAGGGAAGCTAAGCGATTGCAAAATTATTTCATTTATTTCGTCTAATATGATGGTTTGGTGAACGACCTTTTAAGCTTTGTTAATAAAATTTCAGCATGAAAATGGAGCTTTTTCTCATTTAAAAGAACCACCGGTACTGTACTTTAATTATTATTATTAAATTAAATTTGTTATACCGGTAATAAAAGATTTTAACGCGCAACTTTTATCATCATTAAAACTGCTTTACAAAAACTGGCATAATGCAGGCTAGTGTACGCAGTAATTTACTGTATTTGACGATGTTGTATGAAAAATTAGTGGTCAGAGAAACGCCGCAATTTTTCAGAGTTTTAGATTGAGTAATTAAAAAGTTATGTCTCATTAATTTTGTCGGAAAAACTAAATGCTGATGTTTAAATGTGAAATTCGCGCGTGTTTTTTGTTAGTATTTACCAATCGCATTCTTTCTCGTTCATGTCGTTTGTAGTTTTCTATCAAATGACAACTTAGATCGCATTTTTTTCTCCCCTTTCTGAAACCGAGATATGACTACGAGTAAAGTTATCTCTGTTTTATGCACGATAACATTGCATTTTTAAATAAATAAAAAAAAAATAAGATTCACGCATTGTGCATTCACAAAATATATACCGGTATATAATAATAAAAATAAAAAAAAATTGGGCAAGATTGCGAGCGGCAAATCATATTTCTTGGAATAAAAATCGAGACGAACGTGATTGTTGGTGTTGCCCAAAACACGTCTTTGTACAATATATTATGCAGGTCGTGCATTTTACAATATTACGTAAAGAGTTGTGTATAAGCGGGATGGGAGCGAGGATGAGATAGGGGGAGGACACTTGGTTTACCTATACCGTATTCACCGTTTGTGTTGACGAAATAATAGGTACCTGTAGGTGGTAAAGAGCGACGTTTGTTGATATTATTGTCGATGTTTTGTTGCATCTCCCTTCTTTTTTTTTTTTTTTTTTTTGGCGCCTGATCCTAACATTGTGCGTATTCAACGTTTTAAACGTAGACATCGACGATTGTGCAGTAGGCACGCCGAAAAGATTAAGAAATGACAACACGAGACATAATATACGATTGCATATACTATACATACATTATTGTCGCGCTTTATAGGCGAAAAAATATAAAGAGTGCGCAAAAAAATACGTCATTACATGGTCGGGTGAATGACTTTGTAAACAACTGATATCTTTGTCGCCTTTTATATAATATTTATATATATATGTATATATTTTTTTTTTGTGGATACCAAACGTCTTACTAAGAGTTGATAGGCGGATGGAATATTTGCGACGTGTACGTGCTTACCGATTTTGATGATGTTCGCTGATTTATTAGTTTTTTTGAGGATTTAAAGGGCAAATGCAAAAGTTAAATTTTAACTCAACTTTCATTAAGATATTCGAGAAGGAAGAAAAATAGGATGACGTCGTGAAAAATTACCTAAGGCTTATAGGTTATGGTAGTTGAATCAAGTTATACATAATACACTACATTGTACACTGTGTACCATAAAAAACCAAGCCCCAACAAAATAATTCACAACTTCGTAAAAAATGATTCCATTGAAATGAAATTTGGTACTTACAAAGAATAATAGTGTAGGAACATAAACAAATTATAAAAAATTATAGAATATGC
>JAQGAZ010003446.1:0-11750 GCA_034692225.1 Polydesmus complanatus
ACTCGTTGGACGAGAACGACGTCGAGTACAACAAGTTCTTCGATTGGAAGAGAGGGTTTGCGTCTCCGGCGACGGTGAAGACATACGAGTTGTGGGCTTGTGATTTGTGTATGAAGGCGTTGAACCCGAATATGCTACCGAAAGTCTACCACGATATGGAGGCGTGGTGGAACGGAATGGCCGATATGAGAGGATGGACGCCGCTCAACGAAGACAAATAGTATTATTTAAATTTAAAAAAAAATAATAATAATAATGATAATTCAAAGGAATGATTATTGTATTATTAAATTTTCAATGGTGTAATTGTAAATATATAGTTTCAACTTGTAAAATTAACTTACACATGAGTAAAAGTTAAACATTAAAAAGTTGTTTTAAAAAAATTTACTATATATACGCATTAAAATTTATTTTTAACTAAAACCTTTAGACGTGAAAAGTAATTTTAATTACAAAATTCGACAATACTATTTTCATACTACCGTAAATCTTATTAAAAATATTATATTATGGCATTAAATAAAAACCAAGACACTGAAATTCAATTTCCTACATTCAAAATTTCAAATTTTTGTAAGAAATGAAAACGTGTAAACTCATTTATATTTATTTAAAAAAAAAAATAATAATAATAATAAATTCGAACTGCGTTTTCCCTTCAAGTAATTTGGCAACCAATAAAGAGGATCGATTGGGTAAACAGCGAGTAAATTGACGCCATTAATGAGGCTTTACCAACATTAATCTCAGACCATTCCATGCATAGCACATTGGAGACAGAGTGAATAACTACTCAAAT
Source organism: Polydesmus complanatus (assembly GCA_034692225.1). NCBI lineage: Eukaryota > Metazoa > Arthropoda > Diplopoda > Polydesmida > Polydesmidae > Polydesmus > Polydesmus complanatus. The sequence goes on from JAQGAZ010003446.1 coordinate 803, forward strand.
GTTCAATAGATGGGCTTAGTAATCATCTTCCATAGCCTCAAAAGTTAAGTTGAAAGATGATTTTTGGACGCAAGTGCTTTTAGAAGAATTTACAGGAAAAACAAAAATTATTATTAATGGTGGTTTAAACAACTGTTTAATTTGCGCTATCTTCGAAATCAAAATTGGAAATTATTCAAATTGAGTTTTTCCTTGAGGCGGAGGCCATGCTATTAGTTTTGCCCTGTATTATAATACATCCTTAATAAATACAGCTAAAGACTTTTTGGCGTTTTTGCAGCTAAGCCATCGATCTAACCAAATTAATAAAGGCAGCGGAGGTAAAGCACTTCCAAAACCAATAACTGAGTCGAGGATCTTCGATAAACTTGTCCTAGAAAGCTATCAATATGCGTGAGCATGGTGAATACCTTCACTTCCTGTCTAAATTTCAACACAAGATTCCATAAGTCGCATTCAACTTCTTCCACTATGACTGGAAAAAAAATTCAATTCTTTCATCGCAGAGTCTGCGCTTACAAGAAGAGTTCACCTTTACTATGGCTAAAGCTTTCGACTCAATTGCTCACCACTAGTACTACTATCCAGCGTCTATCTCACCCGATCAACCTGTAAATAAGACGAACACTCTACTTCTTAAAAAAAAAAAAAATAATAATAAAGTGACAGAAAGAAGCCAAATTTCCAAAAATGAAAACGATTTAGCCATCGAAAGAGCCGAAAGAAACAGAGGCATCTTTCATAGGAATCTGAGCTGACTAGAATATTGTATCCGAGTATAATTTTGGTTCAAAAAAGGACGCGCTATGTTTTGGAAATTAAATAAATAAGTCAAATGTAATGAAAATGCGTAATGCATTATATTTACATCTATCAACATCTCCCGGCTATTACCTCCCCCACTGAGTCGGCACGTATTAACACGCTCAACGTAATTTACATTAACCCATTGCCAGGTGCCGGCAAATGCCGATATCCAGCCGGCAGGTGCAGGCAGAATGGCGGAAGTGACATCGAGCGCATTTATGCATTTTTATTAAAACCACAGCAACGCGTGGCCGGCTACTGCAACAATAATTATTAAAAACGGCTTTCAAAATAATAATAATAATAAAAGACTGCGGTGTTTGCATTTTCCATATTGATCGAAAGTGGTTAAGAGGCCACTGAAATGCGTACGAGCCAATTATTGTGCTAGAACCTACTGTATTATAAGGCTTATTCGACAGATTTGATAACCTCGTTTAAGCATTTTATTTAAAAAAAAATACATTGTGTTGGGAATGTTTTTTTCTATTATTGATATCATTGAAAAGATGCGAAAATAACTGTAATCAGCAACATTTTTCATATGATATTGAATAGATTCGCGTAACTAGAATTAACTATAAATACGATCGACAACATTTATTTCTACCACATTAAAATTAATCCGAAATGAAGGGAGCTGTAGGCCTACTTTTCATTCTGGCAGCCATCGAGGCTGGGGCTCCTCCTGACAACGACAAGGTAAAACCAACGCTTCTTACGATCTTTTAAGTTGTTTTCTTTACGGTTATTTTTATATGGCTATTTTTCTCGGGGCGATCAGTACGAGCTGATCGACGTGGAAGGCCCTCCGAAACGTCACGATGTTCCGGAAGACGTCATCATCCGTCTCCCCTCCCACTCCATCGTCCGCTACCAAAAGCCTCCCGACTTTAAAAAGTCGGCTAAAATTCTATTCTGGTCTCCCTTTTACGACGAGGTGGAAAAATGGTTTTGGTTTTTCGGGGAGGACAAGCTGAAAGAAAACTGTCCCCAGCTGGAGTGCGAATTCTTCACCGACAAGAGTCGATTGAACGAGAGCGACCTCATCATGTTCGCGCAATACGGCGGAGCCGTAATTGTGGACCCGGAGCACGAAAACTTCACTCGTCAGTTCCCGCCCTACCGCTTTCCTAACCAACGATGGGTGTATTTCTCGCGGGAGCCGCCCTACCTTCCCGGCATCAACCACAGCGCTCTCAACAGACTCTTCAATTGGACCATGACCTACCGCCAGGACTCGGACATCGTGGCGCATTACGGCAAACTCTTGCTCAACACTCTGCCCTCCATCGAAGAGAAACGCGCTTCTTGGAGCAGAAATTACGCCGAAAACAAGACTAGACTGGCCGCCTGGTTCGTCAGCCATTGTGGCACTAAAGGACAACGAGAAGTTTTCGTAAAAGAGTTACAGAAGTTCGCTCAAATCGACGTTTACGGCAAATGCGGCAATTATTCTTGCAATCAGTGGACCACCGATAGGCGATGCTACAATAAATTGAGTCGGGAATATAAGTTTTATTTGTCGTTTGAGAATGTCATTGCTAAGGACTACGTGACGGAGAAGTTATTCGACGTTTTGGCTTCCGACGTGGTACCGGTCGTGTTCGGCGGAGCGGACTATACCAAGTTCGCTCCCTTAGGCTCCTACATCAACGCTTTGGACTTTGAGTCACCTCGAGCGTTGGCCGAGTACCTGCACTCGTTGGACGAGAACGACGACGAGTACAACAAGTTCTTCGATTGGAAGAGAGGGTTTGCGTCTCCGGCGACGGTGAGGAGACACGAGTTGTGGGCTTGCGATTTGTGTTTGAAAGCGATGAACCCGAAGATGCCGCCGAAAGTCTACCACGATATGGAGGAATGGTGGAACGGAATGGCCGATACGAGAGAGTGGACACCTAACCAAGTAGAATAATTGGAATTAAGGAAATAACTTAAAAAAAAAAAGAATGGGCACCGTATTGTTAAATTTTTATCGGTGTAATTTTGAAGATATAATTTAAACTTGAAAAATTAATTTTTATCTATTACGTGTATATAATTATAATTATTAAAAAGTAAACATTATAAAAATTAAATTCAACATTAATTTTCCAAACTAATTCTTATTTTAAAAATCACGGCTTTAAATAAAAACTACCGGTAGGCAGTGAAATCTCATTTGTAAAGCTCTACAAAATTATTCGCTAAAAATAATTATTGCAAAGTCCAAACTCGAAAAAAGCCATAAGCATTAAACTTAAGCGCAAGAAGGAGGGGGAAAAAGCTAAACCGCAAACTCTCTTATTACATTTGGCGGTTTTACTGCCAAACGCTTTTCCAAAAACAATCTTCAAATATTGCGCCATTCAAAACCACTCGTGACTTATTTGGGTAATAGAAGGAAATAATGTCCTTCACATATGACGGATTTCAGATACCTATGATGTTTTTATTATTATTGTTTATCGTCTAGTGACACCTTCTACACCGTGTTCATAAAAAAAAAAAAAAAAAACGGTTCAATAGCGCACGTGTTATATAAAACGTTGAGGCTGCATTAGCTTATGAAACAAACATTAAAATTATGGCACTGACACTAAAACTATTTTAATCTAAACTATAATAGCAACTATTTTACACTTTTTAAAACCTCTGACGAGTAAAAATTAACGTGAGAATGACGTCATTATTAATAAAATGGCTTTGACTGAAGAGGACGGAATAGCGAATGGCGAGCTCGTCTTGCTGCGTGTGTTGAGGCCGAAGGGGGACATTTTGAACACCAACATTTAATAATTAATTATTAAAAAAATCCTTAGGTGAAGTTTAGTACGTTTTATTCAACACGTGCTGTATTGAACGTTTTTTTTTTTTTTTTTGGGAACACGGTGTATAATCGATTTTAACAAGTTGAGCGTTTACAATACCACAGCGTATAAAGTAAACATAATCTCAGTGGGACACCTGCGCCTAATCCCCCGTCCTTATTAAATCTCTTCATTTAACAATAATTCACATAATCAAACAAGGGAAATGACTGATCAAGGTGAGCTAATTAGTTCCAATATATTATTCATCGACCCACCAAAAACAAAACAGAACAGCAGCGCTCGTTAAAAACACCTTAAGTCAATTGGTAAATTAATTTTACGTGTATAATGTCCGTTTAAAATGAAAACAGCCTTTATCGCCCACCCCACGTAACAAAATAGACTGATCTCTATAGCTTCTTGAGGGATATATATAGCATTAAAATAATATCAAAGGGCCTGTATACGTTGACGCGATCGTCCGAAAAGAGCACACACGTCCCTCGTTTAAATTTCCTATAGGTTTTAATTTCCCCATCAGTCACGTGCTTTTTGTGGCGTATAGGTATCTCGTCAGTATCATCAAAATAATCTGTGCATCGGGTCAACCAGTCTATATACTCTCGTTAACACGCATATATATAGTCTGAAATAAAAACCTCAGAGGCTTTAAAAACTGCCATCGCGGGGTCATAGAAGGGTGAAAATAATGTTCATTTGGTACGACCGGTGGTGGAAAAAAGATAATATTCTAATAATTATTTTATTTAACGCACGGTAAATATTGATAAGCGTGACTTGATAATCGAATTGTGGGAACCAAATGGAAACCCCAATAAGAAAATTGTTGATGGCAGAATTAATACTCAGCAGAATGATCATAATTATTATATCAATACTATACGAATTCTGCGTCCAGTTATTCAACTACAGGCGCATCTACGTGTATCTAAACATATGGATAAAGGCCATCGATCTCACCCAACTAATAAAGGCAGCGCGGAGATAAAAGCACTTATCAATAACTATCGATCTATTACATTATTATTATTATTATAAGCAGTTTTAGAATTTTTTTTTTTTTTTTAAAGTACAATGTAATGCACATTTTGCCAAGTGAAACTGGCAAGCACAAAAAAGGTTGAAGTGTTTACGGGTTCAATTCAAAGTCAAGAGTAGAGAACTACTAGAAAATTTGTTTACTTTTTTAAATGCTTTATCAAACTTATTAAAATAAGCAAAATAGTCTTTTTTTTTTTTTATTATTATTAAAAACGCCTTTTAAGATACAGTAAGACCTCTACTCGCGACCACCTCTACTTGGAGACCATCTCAGAAACGTCCCTCCGGTTTTTTTTTTTTTTTTTTCCCATGTTAATGCACCTATAATCCTGGACCACCTCTACTATAAGACCATGACCACGCATTTTATGGCCCCCCCATTTTCAATGGACACCTCCCGTTACAAGACCGCTGAGATGCTGCGCGACTCAAGTGTCCGATCAACAAAATTACAATTTTAATTGCAGGATAATAATCATTTTTTTTTTTATTTTTTTTTTTTTAAAAAATTCTATTTGAAGACCCACTTTTTGTTAGTCCCAACGGTGGTCTCAAAATAGAGGTTTTACTGTAGTAATAATAATAATAATAATAAAAAAAAAAATTATTCGCATTTTAATAATGAAAGTGACTTTGAAAACGCACACGGGGCAATTATTATTATTATTTTTTTTTTTATCTATTATACAATAGTTTATTCCACAGATTTGATAACATTGTCTAAGCATTTTTATGCTTTGTTTGGGGGGTGTGTTTTATTAATATTGAAAAGATTTGAAAATAACTTGAATCAACACAATGTTAAATGATTGGATCGATTGAGTGTATAGCCATAAGTAGCCTATTATATAGCCTACCCCTCGCATTTACTATAAATAAGAATCATAATAATTATTATTGACAATAAATTGTTACGATTGAAATTAATATCCCGAAATGATGAGAGTTATACCGTTCATTCTGGCTGTAATTTTATGCCCCATTGCGGTTCAAACTGAAACTGAAGCCTCACCTGACACTCACAAGGTAAAAGAAACAATTATTATTATAATTTTCTTTAAAAGTAATTTACAGGGTCGGGCCCAATTTTTTTCCACCCCCCTCTCGGCCCTTATGATTTTGATCACAAAACATTTTTTTAAATTTATTGGACACAATAATTCGTTATGACTTCTCGCATTGTACTTACCTTTAATATTAAATATTTATAAGCGATTAATCGATATTTGTTATTTGTTATTAGCACGATCTGATCGACGCGGAAGGCCCCCCGAAACGTCACGATGTCCCGGACGACGTCATCATCCGCCTCCCCTACCACTCCATCGTTCGTTACCAAAAACCAGCCGACTTTAAAAAGTCGGCTAAAATTCTATTCTGGACCCCTGCTTTCAGCAAGTTGGAGAACTGATTCTGGTGGTTCGGAGCGGATAAGATGAACGAGACCTGTCCCCAGCTCGAATGCGAATTCTTAATCGACAAGAGTCGATTAAACGAAAGCGACGTACTCTTATTCATGGTCTTAGGCAGAGTTTTAACTCTGGACCCGAAGCACGAAAACTTCACTCGTCAGTTCCCGCCCTACCGCTTTCCTAATCAACGATGGGTCTATTACACCGGAGAAGCGCCCAACATCCCCAGCCATGATCAGAGCGCTCTCAACGGACTCTTCAATTGGACCATGACCTACCGCCTGGACTCGGACATCGTGACGCATTACGGCAAACTCTTGCTCAGCACTCTGCCCTCCATCGAAGAGAAGCGCGCTTCTTGGAGCAGAAATTACGCCGAAAATAAGACCAGACTGGCCGCCTGGTTCGTCAGTCATTGTTATACTGCCGGAAAACGCGAACTTTTCGTAAAAGAATTGCAGAAGTACGCGCCAATCGATGTTTACGGCGGATGCGGCAACTTCACGTGCATTAAATGGCACCAAAAAGAATGCCACGATAAGTTGAGTCGAGAGTATAAGTTCTATTTGTCGTTTGAGAATGTCATTGCAAAGGACTACGTGACGGAAAAGTTATTCGACGTTTTGGCTTCCGACGTGGTACCGGTCGTGTTCGGCGGAGCGGACTATACCAAGTTCGCCCCCTTAGGCTCCTACATCAACGCCTTAGACTTTGAGTCACCTCGAGCGTTGGCCGAGTACTTGCACTCGTTGGACGAGAACGACGTCGAGTACAACAAGTTCTTCGATTGGAAGAGAGGGTTTGCGTCTCCGGCGACGGTGGAGGCATATGAGTTGTGGGCTTGTGATTTGTGTATGAAAGCGTTGAATCCGAAAATGCCCACCAAAGTCTACCACGATATGGAGGAATGGTGGAACGGAATGGGCGGTGCGAGAGAGTGGACCACCGCTCAAAGAGAATTAGGAATCGGAACAGACAAAATAAGTCAATCATAAAATAGAACAATGATTCAGTGTTAAAAATAAAGTCTTTATAAAGTACATTTTTATCCCCCTACGTCATTCAAATATTTACATTATTAAAAGGATTTAATACGAATTTGGGTACGTTTTATTTTAAGGACACCGTGTAGACGGTCACCACTTTTATTTTCCCATTAAGAAAAACAAAACAAAACAAAAAAAAAAAAAGGCTGTTTTAAGCGAAAATTTCGTCATCATTTTCTGCAACTGATCTCATCCTCTTATGGTAACACAATTTAGAAAGCGTAATCCTTATTACGAATTTTGATGATAGGGTTAGAATGAATCATCAACGAAGCACAAAACAAAACAAAAGTTGATGAACAACAAAGTTGTCATCGAACAACATGTGCGAAACTCTTTATAAAACCGGTTTCATTTCTCCCACATTCAATTATTATTATTATTTTTATTAAAACGAAAATCACCATATTAACTAAAACAAATATTATAATGATGATAATAATAATTACTATTATAAAAAAAATTATTTCGTGTTCATCAGACTCTTTAACCTAGATTTAGTTACTTAATCTCTCGTATTTTACACTTGCTTTGATCGCGACCAAAAACAATTTTTTTACTAAACGAGATTAACGATTTTATAAAACTTTTTTCTTTAGTACGCAAATGAAAATTCTACTGTACTTCGGTAGACGTAGATTTTGCTGCCATCCCCCCCCCCCCCCTACCCTTCCTCTCCCTCTCCAGTCAGAGGCCTTGCGCTCGGAGAGCCTCAAAAAATAGATGAAGTTTGTTAATTTTTTGGAATGTTAGGACGTAAACACTCTCTTACATGGTGGTTTAGAAAGTAAACAATCGCCTAAATCAAGTTTGAAATTGAGTTTTAAGAAGTGAAGACTAGGACAATTTGAGTTTTACGAAGTAAACACTCTCTTAAACTGAGATTTAGGAAGTAAACACTCTCTTAAACAGAGATTTAGGAAGTAAGCACTCTCATAAACTGAGATTTAGGAAGTAAACACTCTCTTAAACTGAGAATTAGGAAGTAAACATTCTCTTAAACTGAGATTTAGGATGTAAACACTCTCTTAAACTGAGTTTTCAGAAGTAAACACTCTCTTAAACTGAGATTTAAGAAGTAAACACTCTCTTAAACTGAGTTTTCAGAAGTAAACACTCTCTTAAACTGAATTTTCAGAAGTAAACACCTCGGGCTGTTTGTGCTGTGCTCATGTGGGGCTCGGCCCCTAGAAAACTTTTCCCCCCCGAAGTCTTACAAAATGTCCAACTGACCCTGCTAATAAGTAAATAAAAATAAGTAAAAAAGTGATAGGATTAACAGAATTTTCAAAGTTGACCTTGTCCGAAATAACGAATTAAAATAAAGAATTCGAAATCAAAAATCTAAAAAAAAAAAAAAATTATAATAATAAATAAAAGATGAAAAGACAAAAAAAAAAACAATGCATGTAATAAATAGAGAGAAAAAAAATGGTATTAACGATGTTAACAAATGTGGTTTGGGAGACGCCCACTCCTACTCCTCTCCCCCCCCCCCCCCTCCCCAACACTCTTCTCTACCCCCCCCCCCCAACCCCTTTAAAAAAACTAGAACATGGCGAATGAAGCCTATATATATATTGGGATGGAGTTTGGCTTCGAGTGATTTTTCAGTCGCTGACTTCGAATCATGAAGTCGCTCGCAGCGCAGCTCTTTCTTCTCTGCGCTTTGTTCTACGGCGCATGCGCGGGATACCAACACGAACCAGGTTTAATAATCTACTCTTTTTACGAGCTTTAATCCAGGTTTAATGGCTGTTTCTAATAATTAGAGGGTTTGGAAGACACGTTGGAGTCGGTGCTGATCGAAGATGAGTTTTTCGTGACCATGAGAGACACGGAAGGGAGAGCCGGAAGTGGGGGTGGACATAGGAAGACCCTACATCAGTGGAACGGAGATCCCACTATCTTCTTCGTCGATTTCCCCGGAAGTGATTGCGTCTTTAATCTCACTATCAATAAGAAAAGAAACGAATGTAAGTGTTTTCAAACTCATTTTTTGTATTTGATGTAACCTCTCGCGTTGCCCCTCGGATTTCTTTAATCTAGATTAAGCGGAATTAATTCCAAGTAAACACGTCGTGATTTAATAAACCGCGTTTAAACGTTGTAAAATGAGGATTTAAATTAAAACTAGATCGCGGAGTCTGTATTGCATTTCTTAAATCTAGATTAAGTGACAAATTGTTGAGTCAAATTCTTAAATCTAGTTTAGACTTAACAAGATTAAATTTCTCCAACCTAGATTTAGTAACTTTTAAAATGATGTGCGCATGCGCAGTCGAACAAAATTAAATTTTTTGCTCATAAAATTCGGAATTTTTTTTATTTTTTTACTGTAAAGGGTTCAATGTTTATTTATTTAATTTAAGTTTTTGAACTTTGAATATTTTTTAAACCGAAATTATTGCTTAAATAATTAGTGATTATATTTATTTAGGTATGTATTGATTTATCGATATTTAAAAACAAAAAAAGAGTTAAAAATTAATTTTAGTATCAAAACTTATTCGAACACACCTTTCGTTAAGCACTGTTTTCTATAGCAAAATGTTAAGCTCGTTCAATAAATAACCGTAATATTTTTTTTTAAATGAAGTGTATCGGGGTTTTAGCTTTTTTATCTTCGATTATAATAATTGAATATGAAATGGTTTTAAAATGTTAAATGAGAGATGGTGTTAGCTCTGTAGAAACGCCTTTTATGGTTGGGTCGTGAGTTTGGGTGGAGATTTCTATACTGAGAGAAAGAGCGTAAAGGTAATAAGGAAGTGATTGTCCGCCCTCACAAAATGTGTCTTTTTTTTCTGTATTATGTTTTTGCGAAGTGATTTTGACGACTCACGAAGAAGGTTACGAACGCCTCCAGAAAGTGGACATCGAGAAGGGAGTGTGGCGCAGCGGCAACCCAACCCTCCTGCTGGAGTTCAGGCAGCTGCAGCCGGAAGCTAACCTCCAAGTCTATCTCGATTGCGTCCCCATGCACGCCTTCAAAACGCCCATGACGCTGCGTCAGATGTACAGCGCCATGATGCCCACGCACAACATCAAAGTGGTAAACTCTTATTATCAAATCAATCAATCAATCAATCGCTCGCTCAAACAGCTTCATTTTTTTTATTTTTAAATTTATTACATCGACACTTGAACTACTTTTAAATGTAAGATATGCGCATGCGTAGACCTATTCATTCATCTGTTTGTTTGGTTTTTTCTTATTGTTTTAATTTGCGTTTTAAACTCCTTTTTGATGACAATAACGTAGATTAGTTGCAAGGTGTAGCAAACGCAAGTCAGTTTTAAATTAGATTAGACGAGATTTCTGAACGACATTGAAATATGGTTCTGAACGAGATTAAATGAGATTTCTGAACGAGGTTAATACAGATTAAACGAGATTTCTGAACGACATTGAAATATGGTTCTGAACGAGATTAAATGAGATTTCTGAACGAGGTTAATACAGATTAAACGAGACTTCCGAACGACTCGGAAATATAGTTCTGAACGAGATTGATAACGATTAAACGAGATTTAAATGAGATTAAACGAGACTTCTGAACGACTTTGAAATATGGTTTTGAACGAGATTAAATGAGATTTCTGAATGGGGTTAATACAGATTAAAAGCGACTTCTGAACGACATTGAAATATGGTTCCAAACGAGATTAAACGAGATTTCTGAACGACATTGAAATATGGTTCTGAACGAGATTAAACGGGATTTCTGAACGACATTGAAATATGATTCCAAACGAGATTAAACGAGATTTCTGAACGACATTGAAATATGGTTCTGAACGAGATTAAACGGGATTTCTGAAC
>JAQGAZ010003447.1:0-11750 GCA_034692225.1 Polydesmus complanatus
TTACTTCTAAGATTCTATCACCCAGAAGTATCTTCCGAATCTTTCAACTTCTAGATGTTTGTTAAGTGGAGTCGCTCGTTCTTCCGGATCTCTAACTTCTATCGATCTATCATCTAGAAGTTAAGGCAAGTGGAGGACTGACATTAGTGAAGTGTAAAGTGCACAGATAAACAATTATTGTTAATCAACCATCTGAGAATAAATCCATTCCTGGAATCTCTGGTAAACTTCTATCCGTTGATGTCCATGTTTTTTACAGCACAATTATATGCGGAATGGAACCTACTAAATGCATGTATGCCAGTAATACATTTTTCTTAATGAAAAAAAAAATGGCAGTTTAAAGTAAATAAATTATAACCAGTTTTAGTTTGTGGTTGACAAGTTCTATAAGTTCATCTGAAAATTAGTTTCAATAAAATTAAAAAATGATGTTATTAATAAAACTATATTCTAAGTTCATCTCATTCAAATCAAATTCTGTAATTATCCTTTAACATGGTTATTTCAAGAATGTCTAAATTAACTTTAATCTGAAATAATAGAACACAGAGTACTAGAACACTGGACTTCTTTTTTTTTTTTTCATTTTGTAATTGACTGTTAGACTCCTGTTAGTTTAGTGGACATGTATATAGCCACACCTCCTCCATGTTTCTAATCAAGCAGTGCTCGCAATGTGGTTTTGTGCTGGAATCAATATCAGAATTGCGAGGAGAAATTAACAACCATTGGTGTATTATACACCAAAGTTCAAACTTTAATAAACGGTTAGAAAAGCTGGAAAATCAAAGTAATGAAATACCAAAAGTAATAAGAAACAAAATTAATAAGACTTTATCGTCAAATCAAAAACCTATCGAAAACAATGCTTCTGGCAGTGATGAGACAAGTAGAGTGCAACACGTGACTTCAAGAAAGTTAAGCACGAGTAGTGTGCCACTAGGAAATTTAAATAATCCAAATTTGAATAACGTTAGTGCAATTAATTTGGACAGAGGAAGTAATCCAAGTGGTCAAAGAGTGCAAATTCCACAGCTACCAGATCAATTTGTAACTGGTAAAGGCATTTTTTTGCGACAATTCAGGGTCATTGACCATTCAGGTAGAGCGAGAGGAAACGGCCGCAGAAGCCAACGCATCACTCGAGGTCAAGGGGTCAACACTGGGCTCCCGGAAGTGACGACAACTGAGACCAGTCGTTGGGGTTGACGGGCTGTACAGCTGAACACACCTCGTGAGTAATTGCTGATTACTTACAGACAAAAGGCATAACAGTGGTAGAGTGCTTTAACCCGCTATTACCAGATGGAGAAAAGGGTAAAACTATTTTTATTCATATGCCTATTGAGTATAACGACGACATCGAGCAACCGCTCCTATGGCCAAGGGGCCTTAACCTCCATCTGTGGACTAACAAATCGCCCTTTTTGGCGTTTCCAGGGTAAAGATGAACTGCGAGTCCTATCTTGGAATGCTAGAGCAGTCAACACTAAACTTGATTAACTTTATGACTTATCGTTAGAGCATGATTTACATATCATTTGCATATTTCGGAAACTTGGTTTACTAATAAATATTCTATTGTTGACATTAATATACCTAATTATGTACCTTTCCGTTTTGATAGAGGAGATATTGGTGGAGGTTTGTGCGTATATGTGCGTAAAGATATTGATGCAACTTTACTTTATAACTTTAAATCCGATCATGACTTTCAAATATCTGTTCTAAAATTTAATAATTTATTTTTGGTTAACTTTTATAGACCACCAAATACACCTGTAGACACGCTGTTAAAACTTATCATGGACGTCCTAGGTCAACATAAAACAGTTATATTAACAGGTGATTTAAATTTGAATTTCATGCCTAATGCTACAGATAAAAGAAATGCAAAGGAAATTGCAGAACTTAATGATTACATTAAAGCAGCGGGCGTGCAAATAGACTCTACTTTGCCAACCTGATTAGAAAACGGCCTTGATTGGGTGATTACAAAAAATTTAAATACTACAAATGACATTATTAAAACAAAAGATGAGCTATCAGATCACACAATTTAAATAACTACTATAGAGGGCAGTATTAATAACGATAATTTGAGAGATGATGAAGACTGGTGGGACCATATCCGACAGCTATTTGAACAATGCTCACCTAGACACACTAACGCAAATTTCAGTAAAGCTTGGTGGGATTCAGAACTGACCAAACTACGTAATTCGAGGAACAAAGCCTGGAAAGAATTCAAAAGCACTTTACTCGAAGAAAACAGATTAGCATGCCACGGACTACAAAATGAGTATAAAAAAATAATAGAAAAGAAAAAAGAGAGATATTATAATACAAAAAAAATTAATGTAACACAAGATCTCTGGAAATTCATTAGCCAACACTTCCCAAAAAGAGTGGCATCTGGAAAGCTGACGTAGGCCCTACAGTATTTGCCCAATACTTTGGTAATTTAGCTAAACCATCACCGGAAATTAAATATATGAATAATGAATATAACTATCAATTTCTTTATGTAACTTTACCAACCTTAAGAAGTACATGGCTTCAACACCAACTTCCTCAACACAAGGGCCGTCCGGATTGTCCATTAGACATTTCCGAGCTATGACTGACATCACCTTAACTAAGTTTACCATCCAATTCAACAAAATAATAGACAGTGGGAATTATCCTGAACCGTGGAAACTCGCCAAAATTACACCAATATACAAAGGGATGGGAAGCAAGATTGAACTAAAAAACTATCGACCCATATCACTACTATCAATTGAAGCAAGATTATTTGATAAGCATATTCAACAAAATTTAAGAAATCATGCAGAAACAATGAACTACTTGCCACCAATATAGTTTGGGTTCTGTAAAGGGAAGTCCACTCAGTCTATGACTGAAAAAATTAATGATGAAATTACGAAGAATGCTGATGAGGGCTATGCTACGTTAGTGGTGGCTCTCAACATAGCCAAAGCCTTTGACTTGCTCCCTACTTCATCTATTTTAACCACTATGAACTACTTACACCTGTCAGAAAATTCATTCAATATCATTAAAACCAGTCTAACCAACAGGAAAATACAATTCTCAAATGAGGAAATAACAGCACAGCAAGAGGTCAGTAGTGGAGTTCCCCAGGGCTCTGCAATCGCACCCCTACTATACATCTTAAATACTGCTGGTTTAGCCAAACTGAACATTCATGGAGACATTAAAATATACGCAGACGATAATATTATCATGTACAAGTTGAGGACCATTTCTGAAATAAAAACGCAGGTTGAGGACGACCTTCAAATTTTGAAAACTTGGTTTAACAATATAGGCATAAACTTGAACATAAACAAAACAAAATGTGCGATAATTATGGAAAAGTTTATGAAGGATGACAACAGGCTCCTGACATTGACTACTGCAGAAGAAATTAAAATTGATCTGACCATAAAAGTTTTGGGAGTAATTTTTGATAGTAAACATAAATTCACGGCGCACGCTACACACATTAACAAGAAAGTGACTAAATTAATACCTTTATTCAGAAGAATACGGAAATTTTGTACAGAGAGGGAAATGGTGAGACTTGTCAACGCTTGTGCCGCACCAATAATATCTTACAACTGCACTTCCTGGACAATGAAAAATAAATATGACTGTACAAAAATTTATCGAGCATTGAACCACCTGATGAGAACAGCTTTTCACCACCCAATTATGACACCAATCACTCCATTGTATCTTTGCCTCAATGTAAAAACGCCGGAACAAATCCTCAAAAAGGCAGTAGTGGTGCGCACTTGCTGGCGGTTGAAGCATACAACTGACTTCAATGAACTTATTGCTTCCTACCATGAACACTTAACGCGATTTGTGCTAGAAGAAAAACTATTCCGGTTACCTTCTTTGAAATCGCACCAAAGCTGGTCATCTATAGCAGTAGGTGGTAGACTTTTCAACGAATTGCCGAGAGCAGCAAGAAAAATAGCTTTTGCTGCCTGTGACTGCCATCAATCATGTAAACATTTTAAGCGCGAAATAAGAAATATCGACTTTAAGGAACTCGGAACTACTTTTCTAAAATACTAACAAAATCATCTATTTTAATGTCTTTTCTCTTTGTTTGCTTTCCTCGAAACTCCACAATATCTCCCAATTTGTTCTCGCTCTTTTTAATAATTGAATATTACTGAATTTTGATTTTGATATTTAACATGCTGAATTTTGATTTTGATGTTTAACATGTTTATGTTGTCGTCCATACGACTCTTGTTCCAATGTAATTAGCCTTCTTAATTGTTTTTTCTGGTTTGACCCAGTTATTGGGTTGAAAAGTTGGCATCAGCCGCAATAAAAGGAAAATAAATAAATAAATAAGTTCATCTCATTCAGATCAAATTCTGTAATTATCATTTAACATAGTTATTTCAAGAATGTCTACATCAACTTTAATCTGAAATAATAGAACACAGAGTACTAGAACACTAGACTTCTTTTTTTTTATTATTTTGTAATTGACGGTTAGACTCCTGTTAGTTTAGTGGACATGTATATAGCCACACCTCCTCCATGTTTCTAATCTTTGTGATTGGAGAATAGATAATATCTTACAATTTCAGGCAGGGACTTATTGTCTTTGGCCCAAGTTTCCTGAAGTGCTATAATATTATTTGTTTGCTGTAAATTATATAAATAACCTAACAGCAGATCAAACGATGAGAAAACTGATTAGCAGTTTATTGACAGTAAAGAAAACTGATTGGCTTCAGTCATTAATTCTTCCATTTGGATTGCTGAGATTATACCTCTATCTAGTCTATTAATTGAGGGTGAAATAAAACCATTGTTCAAAATGTCCTCATTCTCTTCAGTAATATATGTTGCTATAGCAGCAATGATTAAGTAGGTTGTTAATGACTTGCGTCCACTTGTATAAATAAAGAGGAATTGATTTTATCTGTTAGTGTTAATTAATATTTGGTTATAATTAATGGAAATAGTATTAGTGCCCAGAGGCCAGTTTCAATATAAATGGTTGCGGTATTAAAATGGTTACCAGTAAATTGGGTTTCAATGTTATTATAAGTATGCATAAATAAGTCAGTAAAATTTAATATTCCTTGCAAGGTATTGATTCTATGCAAGAGAAATTCTAAAGAAGATGATGCTGGAACAGGGCAATGAAAGAACAGGCCCAGTTGAACCTGTTCTTGGATGTTGGACCAGTTATGCCTTAAAGCAGAATGTTTTGCAGCAAAAATCCTACACATGTAGGTGATTGTCCAAGTAAGAAGTATGAATTATAATATTAAATGGATAATGATAGAGATAATTGGATTTAAATATAAAATTAAATTAAACTATGGTATAGCTATATAGCCAAGCAAGACAGTAATAATGAGGATGTGGTTCTCAGTTAATTGTTTAAATTAATTAATTTATTAATCAACTGTAACCATAGTAAATAAACAGTAATAAACAATAAAAATAAAAATAAGGGAGTAATTAAACATATCTCTATAATCATCATTACTGTAATTCAGAAGAATGAAATATACATAGTATAATAACATATTGGGCTTATAAATGAAAATCCCACTCGCCAAGTAGTTACAATTTCTTACTAGCATATAGTAAATTGTAGGATTTAACTGAAGTTCAATTTTATTGTAGGTGGTTGATTCTGGGAAAGTAGAAGTGAGAGCTGTTGTCTTTATCAGTGCCCTCATCTAGCCTTTCTATCATAAGCTCGTTTTCTAATTCTGCTTCAAGAAACTGCATTTCTATTTTATTGAATGTGAATCGTGATTGATTGAGATCTACCTTCATGGTTGGAGTAGACAGTTTTGCCAACAGCATCCTCATAGTTGTAAATACAAATAGTTTATCTCCTTTGGTTGGTTTTGAAATATGGAGAGATTAATTCTCTATGGTTAGCTCAGGCGTAGAAAGAAGCAAAGGCATCATTGTACAACTGTTAGATAGTCCATTTGCAACATCTGTAGAATATATAAATGAGTTTCTAGTTGTAATGTTATAGTAGGCATAGTTGTATAGTTACTCATTTAATATTACGGTGATTAATTATGCCCCTTTTAATTAGTAAGTGTGAACTTCAATTTATATTAGCAGTTCATATTAGTATGCCATTAAATACCACACTATAAAAGAAATTTTAACCACCTTATATTTTACCATATATATGAAATTGGAAGTTAGCCCTAAGTAAGAGAAAACAAAAACTTAGTCTTTAAATATCACAGATTTTGTTAGCAGTTGTAATGCAATTACATATTAACTCTCATCCCTTAAGTTCTAGCGTTTGTTAATTTGCAATGAGACAACCCAATATTAGTTTGTCTTCTTCTATTAACATTATCCTGACTTGAGCAATAATAGTGTTTCTCACTCATTTCTATGTAGTTAGGTGGACCATAATATTTATCCTGCATAGATTGCTTTGAATGTTGGTTGCAATCATCAGCCATCGATCCTCAATTGCCATAAAAATCCTCATTAAAGTCTTCTCTATTCTGTCTGGGATCCCTACCACCTCTTACTCATGAGTGAGTACTCCTAGGTGACAGATTAGGAAATTTTTGTTTCACTGATGTATGTCTAGCATCCTGAGAGAGTGTGTTTACATTCGAATACTTGTTTTAAGTTTCTACTGATTGTGAATAATTACCAAGTTTTTGTCATGAGTTTGCCACTTGACTCATTACTTGACTTACTTGAGTTTCATTATTCTGTATAGCAAGAGGCAAGGGTACCGACTTTTGTTGACTTATAGCTTGTTTCTTGTCCTCTGTCTCCATCTTTTCATCATAGATTGTTCAGTTGGTTGTAGTAGTGGTCGATAAAAGAAAGTATTAAAATCCTCAGCTCTATGTGGCTTTTTCTTAACTGGATAAGATCGAACAGTACCATAGTATTACTTGTGAGATGTGTTTTCATTTGTAACTCATTTGTGGTGTAGTTGAAACTTTTCCTTCTTAGTGTCAATGGCAAATTTTACTAATTCCTTTCTTGCAGCCACAGTATCTTCATCATAATCTTTAGTTATTTTGCTGATGGATTTATTACGCCTGTAGTATTTAAAATAATCGCAAGATCAATTTAGAATATCTTGCTGCAGATTGCAATCTTTAAAACAAGCAATCACAGCAACATCATCTAAACAGCATGGATTCACTGAAAATCATTTTTAGATAGACCAATGTTTATTGATTCCTCAATTACATGTGCCACTGAAGCTAAGCAGTCAGATGATTTGCGAGATTGGACAGTGAGATGTGCAAAGCAAAGATTTTGCCTTCATTGTCTGTCACCAAGATCAGCTACTTTATCGCAAAGTTGCAAATGGCGTTTTCCCACCACATCAGCTGGAGCCACTTCAGAAGTTTAGCATTGTTTAATGACATCAATCTTATATACTGTATTTATACTTTACATGCCCAAAACAAACTAATTGATCCTACACAAAATCTAGGTAATAAAACTACGGAATCTGTTATACCTGATGATATAAATAAAACAGGTGGTCTTCCAAACATATTGAAATTGTTTGTAAGAGCCAAAGTAATGTTAAGATCAAGTATTGATGTAGTGAAAAGCTTTGTTAATGGCAGCATGGGTATTATCAATGAAATTAAATGGCCACACTTTGACGTAGTCAAGCATATGAAGAGGACATTCCATCAGTCAGTGTTGACTTTGATCCAGATGAAATACATTTTATTTAATCAATATCAATACAGTTTTCAGCAAAATATAGCTATGGTACTATTAAAAGGCAAATGCTGCCACTAATTTTGAGTTGGGCATCAACTGTGCACAATATGCAAGGCTCTACAGTAGATTATGCAGTTGTTTATTTAGGTAAAAATCTCTCTGCTGATGGACAAGCTTATGTAGCTCTCAGTCATGTAAAGTAACTGAATGGTCTCCAAATAGAAGAATTTCAGTGCTCCAAGTTGACAGAAAGAATTCCATGTAATGAAGATGCATTAGATGAAATGGCCATGCGGCAAAAATACCAATAAAATAATTTTAAGTTTATTGGCTGGTAGTGTTCCCATTAAGCTGCGCGCAGCCAATTTTTAGCTTTTAAATTACTGTATAACAAATAATTGTTGGTGGCAACCATTTATTTCTTCTCTGCAACGGAAGCATTGTAATAATAAAGAAACCGGAAGTGCCAAAAAAAACCAAGCTACTATTTACCAAACCAGTCAGTTGTTCACAGAATGACATCCCATACCGCCATAATGCGTTCCCATTTGATTCCGTGAAGAAACAATCAAAACTGTGGAAAAATTGTCTCCTGACATGCGCGTAGGTGTTTCAGCTGTAGACGAGTTGACATAAGCATTTTGACTGTAGGCGTTTCGATTGTAGGCATTTTGATGTAGACATTTTGACTGTAGGCGTTTTGACGTAGACGTTTTGACTGTATGAGTTATGATATAGGTGAACCAATCAAAGGCGTTTTGACCTTTTATGATTTGCAAATATTTGACTGTAGACATTTTGGCTGAAAGCAATTTGCGACTTTTTGACTGGATGACCGTGACTTAATAATTAAGAAAACATGCCTCAAACTGGTTAAATTAAACTAATTTAATTTACTAAATAAACATTTAATGAAATCAGATTGATTTTTAAACATTTCAAAACAAATTTATGTTTTCAATTTACAACTTAAATTAACAACTTATTTAAATAAAACAATAGTCTCCTGACAGTGACTACTTTCTAGTGACAACATTTCTCTTTAAGCGACAAAACAAGATTAAATAAACACATTGAAATGACCCCCTATTTATACAGGTTAATTGGAGTCATTCCTTAATTAATTAGTCATTCAAAAATGAAATAAAAGAAGTAATCTTTAATCCTCGATCTCAAAAATATTAATTAAAAAAAACTGTAAAAGAAAATGAAGAATCTGGAAACACTTTTAAAAACTGTATATACCATGTTTCACCAAACATCTATGAAAAAAGAAAAAATTAAAGGATTAGTTGCAGTTTCAGAATGTGATGCATTATCATTTAAGACTCTAAATGAAGTAATGTGGTTATCAAGACCCTTTGCAGTAAGTGCACTAATACAAAATTATAATGTTTTGATTGAATACTGCTCAAAACAAGTTAGTAAAAGCAACAATCCAATATGTAAACATTGCTTCAAAACACTTAAAAACCCGCAATATCAACTTTCATTATTAGTTTTAAATGAGGTTCTGTCTGACTTAACCCGTAACTGGTGAGGTGAATTTTTTGTCATGCAACCGGTGACACAGTTTTACACAGGGTAAAAAATACCTACAACTTCTAAATGCGCTAAAACAACAAACAGTTACAGATAACTTAAAAATTCCACTTGCTAATCATTAAAATATTTTTTATTTATTGTTGAAAATATTTTTATTAAAAAAAAACAAAATTAAAATAGAATTTAAATAGAATGTTGCAACACATGCAAAACAATTGAGAATTTTGCACGATGTTGCCAAGTGAAGCCTTTTAGTTATTTATATAATTTTCTTAAAAAAATTTAATGTTTTACAGTTTTATTTAGGGTGCAATAAATGAAAATAATATAGTTTTACAGAAATTACAAGTTGCAAATCCTTAACTGCAACATTTGAATTACAGCAATTTTCAATAGAAAAATGCACATATGGCACTGCAGGAAAGTGCACTTCCCACAAATTGCAACTGTAACTTGTTTTATGATAAGAGCATTTTGGATATTTTCTGCACCTTGATTACTTATCTTAATTGCCTCTAAGTTTGTTTTCTTAAGGTTTTTAAAGTATTTTGTTAGTAAAAATGCAAAACAACGTAAGCGCCAACAAGCTAAAAAGACAAAATCATGTAAGCGACATTATCGTAAGTGACAAAGTAAATAATAGAGATATTGCGGTTTAGCTTTTTACCTAGTTCTTATGTTTAACTCTAATGCTTATGACATTCGAGAGTGGACTTTCGAACTTTTTACTTTTTATTACAAAAAGTTCTAAAGTCCACACTCCAACGCCATAAGCATTAGAGTTAAGCATAAGAATAAGGAAAAAGGCTAAATCACAATCTCTCTAATCTCTCAATTATTTACTTTGGTGCTTACAATAATGTCACTTACATGATTTCGTCTTTTTAGTTTGTTGGCGCTTACGTTGTTTTGCCTTTTCACCAATGATTAGAAGCATTTTAACAAAAAAAAATTTTTTTTTAAAAACAAAAAAAAAATTACATTTACGGTGAGGTAGAGTAAAAGTTGCCCATAATTTTAGAAAAATTATATTAAAATTTTTAAACACACTAGAAACACGACAAAAAAGGTTATTTAGTGGTTATTTAGTGGAGTAGTATTTATTCATCGTAAATTTGGATGTCTGTAAAGCATTCGATTCAGTACCAACAATTAGTATTTAGTAGTTATTAGTAACAGTTCGTCTTTATTTTCTTATCCTATTTAATTCAATTTGTGTTGAAGCTGCAAATTGCCACATTTAACTACTTCCACTTTTGTGTTTAATTTTGGTTTAAACATGACACTCAAATAAAAAAAAAAGTGTTACATGTGGGTAACTGAAGTTTACAAAAACCGTTAAAGGTCAGAGTTGACCAGGACCGGAAGTAATCAAATTTAATAAATGAACCAAAATTTAAATTGCGCTTCAGAATCCACAGAGAAACACCCAAAAGCGATTTATAGTCTTCAGAGCAGGAAGGAGGCAAGGCTTTGATAATTTTTGCAGTTGTGTTGTGTTTTGTGGTCGTTGGCGAAAATTTAACAACAGCATTGCAGGTTTCAATTTTCCCGCCAAATTCGAATCTTATTTAGAGCTCAACAATTGTTCAATTGAGAATTTAAATAAATTAAATAATCGTATGAACCTAAACCCCATTGAGTCCTGCAAAATTCTTATTGCAATTGAATACTTCAATGAGGTTAGTTAGTTAAGCTGTGAAACACGAGAATGAAGGTTTAAATAATAATAGTGGAAGAGTAAACAAATGTCAGGTTATACATACGGAATCCCCATCTAAATTAAGGAGAAAACTTTTGTATTCTTAAAGTTTTCGAAAACAATTAAATTTCAAGCAAAAATCGTTTTAAACGAATTTTTAATGACCGCCGGTAATCTAATTAATTTTTTTATTTTTAAATAAATTGTTAAAATTCTAAGTCCGTGACGAGATTGGAATGAGCATCAGTGATATGGCGGCGATCGCTATTCTGAATCTCGGGGTCAAAGGTGTCGAGCCCTGGATGAAGATATTCTGGGCTCCCAGAGAATAAATTTTATTTTATTCGAACTATTATTTTTAAATGGGAGGCGCCAGGCGGTCTGGAGGGAGAAAAGAACTAAAATTTACTACAAGAAAAATTGCAGAAGGCGCCTGACTGTCTGGGAAGGTTGATGAATGAAGCGTAAAAATACTACGCGTTCGTAGTAAGAAAGCCAGACATGCGGGCGGCTATAGTAGCGAGAAGAATAAATTTTCTATTTTCCTACCAGGAAAAAGGCGCGTTGGAAATATAAACGGACAAGTCCAATTCAACTTAACTGCTATCTGTCCTGTTATTTAATTTCGACTTTCAAAAATAAGTTTATCATAAAATTCGCTTTACCAAATTTATTTTTCCTGGCTCACTGGCATGAATAAAAGGATTATAGAAAATTCGTTTACTTACAACATTAGAATGCTGGTAGAGGGTTTCATAGTTTT
>JAQGAZ010003448.1:0-11744 GCA_034692225.1 Polydesmus complanatus
TAAAATCAAAATACAATAGAAAGGAAAATAAATGAAAGAAGGTAGCCGACTCTTTCCTACCCGCTATACTCTCCCCTCCTGTATCCGATCGCGTTTTAATTAGCACGCAGAAAGAACTCTAAGAGTATTTCTAATTAATTAAATCTTTTGCATGCTAACTTGCTAATTATTTTATCCTGTGTTAATTAATGAAATTTTATTATTAAATTAATTTAATAATTTTCCTATTTAAGCAGTAAGATAAGAAAAAAAAAAAAAAGTTTTATTTTATAGCTAAAAAGCTGAAAGTGAGAAATGTGTGAAAATAGCACAGAGCCTCGTCCGCAACAAAACCAATGTTTCAATGGACAGTAAAATATAAACAGTCTGATAGCAGCAACAGTATTATGTTGCAAATGACTTATTATTATTATTTTTTTTAAATAGTGTATTTTTAGTTGGAAATTTTGCAGTCGGTTATAGTTATGCCATTTAGTTATGGCAAAAGACAAATAAAAAAATTTGATAAAAATGTAAACGAATTATATATATTAGTTTTATATTAAGTAATAATTTCTTGTGTTTGCCTTCTGCAGAGCTAGATGAGTTTTAAGCAATATTTATTAACGTTTATTTAACGATATTACAATTACTAACATTATTTGAAAATAATTTTAAAGTGAAAAAATTAAATATGTGGCTGCTGCTGCTCCTTGCAAAACGGCAATCACTCAAAACACAGCAGTACAGCACATACAAATTAAGTGTAAGTTCAGAGTCTTAAATACGGTTATATTCTGTAAATAATTAATAAATTATTATTCACTAAGGCGTCAATACAAGTTGCAGCTTAAATTATTAGTTAAAATATTTTAAAATGAGCGCAGGAAATTTCTTATCTCAGGATCAATTGCAGGTTTCATCAAATTCCACATTGCTTGCAAATGTCAATAGAGGTTTAGTGTGAGCGGAAATGGTGTTGTACATATCGAAAGCCTCCAGAAATATCTACATAAAATAAAATGTTAAATTACCAAAACATTTAGTAAGAATAGTAATGTTATTTATAATTAGTTACAGTGAACAGGGCTTCTCCTTCGATGGCTTTACCGAACAGTGTGAACGAGGCTTCTTCCAATACAATGTGAGACACGTCGAACACATGCGACACACGCATCTAATTAAAAACAAGTAAAACAAAATTCAAAATATAATTTAAAGTAAATAAATTTTAATTACTTTGATAAGAAAGGGGCGTAGAATCGGGTCACGCGACAGCCGTTGGTCGCCGATGAGCGTGTTGTCTACTAAAGCCCTAAAGATCTGTAAATGCTAAGAAAACCCAAATATTAATCTAAAAAATTTAGTTAATAAAAATGAAACGAAATTTAAGTACCATTTCATTAGCCCCTGGAGCAATTCGGATGTACATTAAAAACGGAAAAACGTAGGCAAAAAATACAACTGCCAGTATAAAGAAAAAGAATAGTAGAGCACCAATAGAGATACTGAGTTCGTTACTCCAGTCTGTGTCTATGTAGGCCATGCCCAAAGCCAGACAAAGTACAAATAAGACGTGAAAGAGGGACATGGCTTTGGACAGAGTCTGATCGGTCATCGAAGCCAATCGTTTCAGCCGATAGTATTGTCGAAAAAGGTTGGAGGTCATTCTAGCCCTGCGCAAACTCGAACGCGCACCTTTCACTTCCTGCACTAACTCCTTTACACGCGCCACACAATAGACGGGCACTAAACACATGAAACAGCAGAGAAACACTGGGAATAATAATATCAGGAACCCAGAGAAACATATGGATACCACGGCTACACTATTAATAATTTGCGCTACATTACCAGCATGAAAATAATTTAGAATCAACACTAAGAAGATAACAAAAAAAACAACGCCATTAGTCGGTAAATAAATATAAAAAGGCAACAAAGACCGCTTTACCGCTTTTCCACTTTCTTTCCCTAGTGGAAACGATCTAAGCTGGTGCACTAAATTTTGCAACTGAGTTTCGCTTAATAAGACGAAATAATCCAAGAAAGAAACGCTGAATAGAACCATAACTAGTCTGTGAAGGTAGTAATAAGACATGCAATTAGAGTCATATTTAAAAAAATAAATTTCATGTAAACATAACATAAATAATAGAATAAAGTTGACGCGTATGTTCCACTTAAGCATCCCCTTGAGCAATCTCTTAGCCCATCCGCCTGATCCCTTCTCCCACCCCAACCCATAACCCAGGAAATTCATAGGGAGAAAGATGGGTTTAGCGGCTTCGAACAGGGTTTTAGCCGCCATTTTCCTCGCTCTTACTAGTTAACCTACTATTAGCTCAGATTCAGATTGAGGAAAGGATTTAGAGATTTAATTGGGTCGTAAATCTAAATCTTAGTTACTAAGGGAAATGAATAACGCTGTAAGAGGTGTCAGAGGCTATGCTGCTGTATAGTTATGACAGTGAATTCGAGTGAAGCCTCGAAAGTCGTTATTATGGATAATGACCTAGAAATGGAAAATAAGTGCTATGTTTAGTAATATAATACAATAAATATGTACCTTCATAATATTAATTTCCAGATGCAATTAAATTCCACCGCGTACTACGTGGCAATATTAAACGTGCGCTTCACTGGCAAATGCGAGAATAACAACTACGTGGAATACAGTAAATCCATAGAAAGGAAAAGCTATGGAGACGCTATTCATCATTGAAATATATCGGACAAAAGCAGCGAGTTCCTTTTACTTTTCCAATAATGTTAATTAAATACTGCTGCTTTCACCCTCACGAAGCTCTCGTATTTGCTCGCGAGTGAAAGTGACTCCCATTTCTCCCACATCGATATTTAGCATAAAAGAAGTGTGAAACCTTACAATCGACGTCTTACTTTATACATTTCATTTTCAAAAGGAAACTACGACCAACATTTCGCTTTACAAAAGTGAATGCTTTTATATTCACCGCTCGATAACATTAATATGAAAGGTGGCCATGTTTATACACGCTAAGTGCAGTATCTTATTCATAGGAAGAAACGCATCGATCGGGAGGCTTATAAAAGCCTAATTGTTAATGCGTATGAAAGACAAACTTTTGCATTAAAAGCATCGATTGGGAGAAGTAGGCGTAGTTTGGCTTTCAAACGCAGTGAGAGAACATGAAATGCGTATTTATTTAAGCGCTGGAATACGTTAAATTTTATTGGATAAAATATTATGAAAAGGAAGATTAAAATGAAAGCAAGGAGGAATATTCAAACCCATAGAAATGAAATAATTTGCAGTTGCATTTGGCTTTAACTATTCCACTGAATATGGAAATGTCAGTTTCCATAGCTACAGTACCTGCATTTCGATGATTTTACATTATACTACGAAATTATTATTCACGTTCAGTGTGAAAAATGTTTTAATGATGCTTATAATTTCAGAAAATTAGAATATGCGGAGTAATACAATTAAACATGCTTAAAACTTAATTAATTTTTATAATGAGAAATCCAAAGTGTTATTCAATATTGTACATTATGAAATTGGCTTCTCTGATTTTTTTTTTAATTTTGCATTATTATAATAATAGTAGAGCAATGGTATAACCGCATTGACCATGATTTAAAATCAAAATGGCAGAAAATGTACATAAACATAAAACACCTGAAAAAAAAGTTGAATAATCATCTGATAGCGCTTTAATATACGGGGTTAATAAATTATTAAAATTTTAATGATAATAAATTAATTTTTTTATATTTACATACAACAACATCTCCTATTTAATAATAAAAAAATAAAATTTAGAATGTGACTTCCTTAAGTGAGCTACGCACCTGCTTAAAGTCATCGCTGCTCGCGCTTAATTTGCCACTATTCAGCCTGCACCTGGCATAGGATTAATGGAAATTGCGCTAAGCTTAGGCGTTGAAATTGTTTTTTCCGAGAATATTTTACCTTAAGTATAATTTAGAAATAATAAAAAAAAGTAAAAAATAAACTCTATGGCTGCCCCTTATGTATCGGCAATCACTCAATACGCTCCAGTGCAGTACGGAGGTGTGCAGACAGGAAAAATTGGAGCAGACGTCGCGCTCTTCATTTGTCTGTTTCATAGAATCAGTTTGTTTATTAACCTGGCTGGATAATAAAATACCATCGCAAGTTTCATTTTCTTGTAGTTTTCACTCGTACCTATATAAATAATTTACGAATTTAATTTTTCGCAAGTCCTTTTACCATACATGTACATGTACTCATATTATTGAAACTAATCATAAGTTCTCGTGTGACTGGAAATGTTGTTGTCACATAATGAAAGCTTCCATAAACTTAGATTTTTATTCGAAGATTTAAGACGATCATTGCATTTAGAGATTTGAAACGCTCTTACAACTCGCTTTGAATCTTCGTCCTAAAATCATTAAAAAAAGCATTGCTACAGTACAATTAAATTTAATTTTGGTCTCTAGTTAATTTAACTTATAGACACATTTTTAGGATTTTAAATAACACGATTGTTTTCATTCTAATATCTTGGTTATTCAAACGGGCATTCCGAGCATTCTATATAAGAAAAATATTTAAATAAAATGCTCGGAATGCCCAAGAGGTTTAATATAATTATAATAAAAAGCACGATTTTTGCAAGATTCTGCAAAACATGTGCTTTTAAAAACTGAGAAGACGAACTGCATCGATGAAACAACCACCTCACTCAAAATACCCAAATCAAAAGGCAGATCCGCTCTCCGCTAAGCTGCTTGCTACCTATAGGACCGTAGAGAGCGCTCTCCTACCGCTCTGTAGAAAGAAAGAGTCCATTTACAAAAGGGCTATGGGCTGTGCTATGGGGTGATGAGTCATCATAATGAGTAGAGGCGGAGACTCACATTCCTTGCCTTATATGGTGGTGGGAGGTGTATTTCATATGTTTTAGGGGTGGTAGAAAGGTGACTCATCAGCCTGGGCTCGATTCATTACCATATATGGTAATATGGTGTGCTGGGGCAGAATGACTCATCTTTTGGTGTGGGGTGTCTCAAAAATAGATTTTGTATTAAAATACAGTGAGCTTCATAAGTTTCTACTTGTATTT
The DNA here is from genome assembly GCA_034692225.1 of Polydesmus complanatus. Lineage (NCBI taxonomy): Eukaryota > Metazoa > Arthropoda > Diplopoda > Polydesmida > Polydesmidae > Polydesmus > Polydesmus complanatus. The sequence continues at coordinate 5,082 of JAQGAZ010003448.1, forward strand.
TTTGGAATAAAAACTGTTTGCTTGAAAAAAATTGATGATTAGTTTATTTATTTATATATCTGAAATGTGATTTTTTATAATTAAATATTATGCCATCATGGTCATTCTTTTAAACGTTTTTGTGTCATGAATTATTTTAACTTGTACTGCAATTTTTATTTTTTTTAGTACTTCTACTTATATTTGTTAAATTTTACATTGGAAATTACAGCAGGGCTGAAAGAACATCTGTTAAGTCGGACAACCTTTAAATTTAAGACAATCCACCTCCAGCCTTTAATTCCCAGCCAATTTCGTACTTAATTTCTAGTGTTCCCATCTCAGCTGCAGCTCTTAATCGCCTTCGCAAACCATAGGGGGCAGGGAAATAGATTTTTAATTAAACTGACCAATACAATCGCCAGCCAAATTTAAAATAATTGTGTGACGAGCACCAGCTAATCAGTTAATTTTGCTGGTTGCAATGTATAATCAGAACTTATAAAGTTATTCGTGAATAATAAACAGTAAAATGAATACAAAGTCCGTCAGTTGTCCAATAATACAACATTAATTTTAATAATTAGAGTTTATGTTTAAAACTCTAATAATAAAAAAGAGCAGAACTTTAGAATAATTGAAATTTAAAATTATATACTCGTATATTAGACGAGTAATTGTATCTTAATTAAAATACAAAGAAAACGTATTTAAATTACTGCGCTGCTGTTATGGGTTATTTAAACATCTTTTGCTTTTATCGAGGTCTATAAAACGGATACCGTAGTAAATAGTGTAATAGGCAAACCATAATTATAATGCAGTATTAAAACGGTAATATTAATAGATACAATATTTCCAGTAGAAAAGAAAAGATAAATTTGAAAAGGTGGAGAAGCATCTTCAACAAGGGATCGAAAAAGATGTTTTTCGTCTCCCTAATAATAATAATTTCTCGTAATTATTGAAATATTTACATTCGTAGTGCCAAACATTTTTTAGAGACAGAGAGATGCCCCATTATTCAATGCATTGATTTCAGCTTGGTCTTAAGCCTCTGTCATATGTTGAGCCAGTTCTTCATAATTTTTTAATTTTATTTTAAATGTGGAGTGCGATGCCAGGTAATAACAACGAAGCGAATTAAACGATGTTCTAATAAGATGCCCAAACTTTTTTTTTTTAAATACTCAAGTGTTTTCTGTTACATTCTTGGCAATTAAATTCTTAACAATTCTAAAAAGTAGGGCATGTTTGGCGCACAAAGCTTTCAGATATAGATAGATGTCTGGCTGGAGCGGAAATGGTGTTGTACATGTCGAAAGACTCCAAAAAAATCTGCGAGAAAATGTACGCAATTTAATAACTTTTAGAATAAAAATCAATTGACTTTTAATTAATTAGTTACAGTGAACAGGGCTTTTCCTTCGATGGCTTCACCGAACAGTGTGAACGAGACTTCTTCCGACGCAATGTGAGACACATCGAACACAAGTGACATACGCATCTAACCACATAAAAACAGGAATTAAACAACTTAAGAATAGAATTAAAATTATTATCAAACAATTTCCACAATTATTACTTTGATCAGTAGAGGGCGTAGAATTGGGTCACGTTCGTCGTCGAGTAAGATAGTGTCGACTAAAGCCTCAAAAATTCTTGAATGCTAAAAAATATAACGTAGAATTTGTTACAATTATTCCTATTAATAAAATCCAAAAATTGCAAAAAGTACCATATCGTTAGCGGACGAAGCAAATCGTTTGTAAATTAAAAAAGGAAAAACATGAACAAAAAATGGTATAAAAAAAATAAGATATGCAAAAAAAAGCGCAAGTAGATGTCTATTAATAGTTTCATGATCACTCTTGCCCCAGTCCACCATAACAGCAGCCAAGGCAAATAAAAATGCAAAAGCCAAATGAAAGAAGGACATAGCTTTGGACAGAGCCTGATCGGTCATCGAAGCCAATCGTTTCAGCCGATAGTATTGTCGAAAGAGGTCGGAGGTCATTCTAGCCCTGCGCAAACTCGAACGCGCGCCTTTCACTTCCTGCACTAACTCCTTCACCCGCGCCACGCAATAGATAGGCACTAAGCAGGCGAAATAGCTGAGGAACACGGGGAACAGGATCAACAGAATCAGTGATAGAAATTCCCATAAATAAATCGCCATCATAGTGGCATTCCACGTGTCATCTGAATCATAAAATAATTGTTTACATAACCAGAAGAGGACACCTATAAACCCGATCGTATTAATAGCCAGATAGAGATAAAAGGGTAGTAGACATTTCTCGAGCGCTTTTCCGCTCTCTTTCGTTACCGGAAACGATCTAAACTGTCGTACTAAATTTTCTAACTGAGTTTCGTCTAGTAAGACGAAATAATCCAAGAAAGTACCGCTTAAGAGTAACGCGTATAACCTGGTTAGGTAGTATCGAAACATACAACTAGAATCATACTTAACTGAAAATAGATGATCTCCGATAAAAACGAAAAAAATTAAGCACAGCGCGGTCACATTTATTTTAAGCACCCACTTGAGTAAACTCTTAACCCGACCAACACCAGATCTCGTCTTCTCCCACCCCAAACCGTAACCCATAAAATTGAGAATGAAAATGATGGGTTTGGCAGCGTCCAACAGGGTTGTTTCAGCCGACATTTTTAGCTCGCCATTCATAAATTAACAGGTGGGGGGAAATGAAATTAAGGTTTTATAACATAGGTCAATAATCGATAGTGTAGTTAATACAAGATTTCCCGATGCATAATCGTAAGTAGTGCAGAGCGAAATTTAATTCTTAACAGTTGCTCTTAATAGATAATAATTATGAACCTATAATAATGAACAGAGATATTATTAGTGCTGTAATGAATTAAATGTACACGGTGGTTCAATAAAAAAAAATTATATCATTTTTAAATTTATAATAATAATAATAAGAAATATTTAAATTGCAGCTGTATAATAATATTTTAGTTTATTAAATTTTGGCTCGTAACGCTTTGGGCAGATTAAATTTGAGAATGATTTACATTATATCTATATTTGAAATATATGGTGGAATAATTATTGTTAGTGTTATAAATGGCGGGTAAAATTGAGTTTGATTAATAATTATTATTATTATTATTATTACAGTATCAGAAATTATCACACGAGTTATGAAATTTAAAATTTAACTTACTTTTTATTGAACCACCGTGTATATTGGCGTAAGAATAAATATATTCTTATAATTTACGTTAAAATAAATCATTAATAAATATTATAAAATAATTAAAGTTAAAAGAAAATTCTAGAAAATAATAATTAAATAGCAGTATTACCTTTTATAAATAATTAACATCTAAAAACGATGCGTTTTTTCTTGATTTTATGGAAAAATGTTACAGATAATCGCGCACTTCATCTTCTTCTTCTTTTCCCAGAATGAAGCATTTTAATGTTGTGAAACTATAGGTTACTACTGTATAATTCTATGCAATCGTTAATAAAAACACAACGTCACTGTACTTGAACAATAATATGTAGTTATTGTTCGTGTTTATAGTCACGCGATGCTTTCAATGTTTCATTTCATATACCAACAATTTTTCAATTATTCACATTTTTCCAATGAAATCAATGATAATGGCGAAAACAACATCCGCATCGATAGAGGGGGGCTGTTCATAAAGCGTGTGTGAAAATTTCGAAGCCTCGGCTCAAATTGACTTTTTCAACAATAATTATTATTATTATACTCCGTATAAACTTATAATTCGAAGCGATCGTTAATAAAAGCATCGCGTGACTATACCAAAACAATAACAAGTGTTATTGTTCGCGTTTACACTCACGCGATGCTTTCCATTCTATTATTATATAAGAATGCGTTTTCTCTTCACATTTCTACCATTTACCTTACTTGAAATCAATGATAAGAACGAAAACAACATTGTGGATCGAACGAGGGACTGTCCATAAAGCGTGTGCACGTTTCGAAGAGAATAATAACTTCGCAAACAGTATCAACATTTTAAGGTAATAATATTGAAAACCTAATTATTAATGTGAAATAAAAGCGTGATGATGATGATGATAATAATTATTATAATGTCAAAATTAATAGGCTACATGTGCGTAGTAAACTTTAAATGATATAAATTGAAACACGGGTGGTTGCTACGTACGAAGAATATTGATGAAAATGAACCTTGGCTTCAAATTGATTTTTCCAATCAATACTAATAATAATAATTCTCATCGATGGAAGCTCGCGAACAATGCATCTCACATTCATCAGAAGTAAACAGCAATAATTCATTGCAATGAAACGCATTGTGTATCTTATTTACGTAGGAGCTATGAGTTACACGCCCTCCACTTCCTTTTTAACTGAAATTAATTTGCTTCAACACGCGATCCTCGCTCATCGACTTTTACCAATCGATTAGCCAATCGTTAATCAATAAACCAAACCACACGTTTTAACTAATTATATTTTTATTTGACTTTTACTATTAAACTATTTAAAATTATAAAGTTTGAGAAGCAATATGATGAAATGTTTTAAACTAAATAAATGATAAGGTTTTATGATAATTCTGGATTTTCGAGGGGCTAATAGCAACTTATCCTGGTGAAAATAATTCCACAATAGGCTATGGGACGTAAATTCCCACTCCACCGAACTCTTGTGGTTCGACCTTATGACGAAGAGTTGGAACGGAAAACTCCTTCGCCTAGTGGAGTCAGTCGCGTCGACCAGAATTAAATTCATGGGGTACAATCGACCAGGCTCACCGCCTAGGCTTACGTATCTCACTTCCACGAAACACATACTCCCTTTCAAGAAAAGCCTCAATTGAACTCTCAATCTGTCGTTATCGGCCAAAATAAAAGGACTCAACGCAAATTGAGTTTCGTCCACAAACTCGTATTGGTAATCGTAGTTGCTTCGGGCAAATTTGGCCACGTTCACCTTCCACAAGAAAGTATTTTTTCCATTTTTTTCCGAAATCGCACTAGTGGAAGCGTTATCGAGTGGAGAAAGCACTTTTCTCAAGTACAAATGCTGAGTGATGGAGTCGGAGGAAGAATCCTCGAGGGCCTGTAGCATTTTGTGCCGGTAAGAGATGGTAGAAAATGGATGAAATACTCCGTAAAAGAGTTGAAAGTCGAAGGGGAAGACGTAACTTTTATTATGACTTTCGATATTCGAGTGGCAAGTAATGAGGGCGGTGGTAAGGATGAGCAGTTCGTCGTTTTTCATCAGCAGCGTCTCAACAGTCTCGTTCGTTGGCTCGGCTTTAACGTCGGGCGAACGCAAAAACCGAATGGAAAATTGGAAGTCGTCGTATTTAACGCTGCACTTGATTTGCGCGGTTAAATTCAAGTGAGGAATTTGAAACGCATTTCCTCGTAACTCGGTTTTGTAGAGGACCAAAGTGCTTAAATTGTTAATTTGGAATTTGTAATCCGGATTTCCTTCAACCTTTTCAATATGTGACTCGAATTCCACGTACTCCTTAGAAATATTAAACAATGCATTCAAAAATTTAATACCGTTAAGCAAATGTAGGCACAAATATATGTGCGTAATTAAGCATTGTAATAATTACTTACCTTGTTTGGTTTTTCGAGCTGGAAAACGTCAACGCCCGCTGCAGCAGCCTCTTTAAGACAATTAATCATCGGCGATTTTTGCGTAACACAAATTATTACAAAAATTAAAATCTTAAATTTGCTGAAAAAAAATCCATTTTTTTGGATAAAACTTCCAAACATTTTTTTATTTATTTATTTTTTGCCTCAAAGTTAGAAATTTCAAAATAACAAAATTGTAGTTTAATTTTTTTTTAAAAATAAATGCAACAATTTGAGTTTTCAAAAATACTTTTGATAACGTGGAAATTTCCATCCAACCTTGTCTTCAATTTGTTTAGAAATGAACGTGGAGCGTAGAGAGAGAGAGAAAGGCAAATGATGAGCGTGGGAAACTACTGATATCACATGGAATACACTTTATTATTAACTCTCCTTCAAAGAGTCTCCTTGATGATGACAGAAATGGTAATAAAAGTCAACTAATGTTTAACGAACTCGAAATGTTGTTGATGTGATTTTCATTTCGACATCTTTATTACTTTGATGATTGAGATAGTGAAAAGTGAGTTAGAGTATCTCAAGTGTTTAGATCACGTGGTCTTAAGAGGAGAAGGAAGGGGGGGGGGAAGACTGTCCATCAAACATGGGAAAGTTTGGAAGTCTTAACTCAAATTGATTTTTCATTCAATACTATTTCTCATCGATCGAACCTGCGCATACAGTCATATTACTGTAATTCTTATTCATGATTCATCGGAAAAAACAGCTGGGAAAAGTGAGTGTTTTCGTATGCGAGCCAGGAATATCTTAAAATCATAGAAATGAATAATTTTTGCCGTTAAATTCGACTTTTCGAGGCAATTTTCCAATGTGAGCGAAACCGTTTCCATGATTTCTTTTCTATGATTTTTATAGTTATTAATCGGACGTACAGTTGTAATTCACATTTATAAAGCGACGTACAAATTCTTAGCATCTTCTTAATAGATCGCCCTCTAATGTCAGTCCTCCACTTGCCTTAACTTCTAGATGATAGATCAATAGAAGTTAGAGTTCTCGAAGAATCGAGCGACTCCACTAAC
>JAQGAZ010003449.1:0-11743 GCA_034692225.1 Polydesmus complanatus
TATGGAATGAAAAATGGCTTAAGCAACTCTTTAAGGAATCCTTATATTTGAGAGACGTTTATGGAATCCGCCCTTAATCTCATATTGTAATTTTCCCTATTAAAAAAGATTAGAGAAGAGCTTGAGGAGGAGCAAGATTTTAAGAATTCAAGAGATTCAAATGATTTTATGGTTTCAAAGTTATTTAAAGTTATTAAAGTTTTTAAAGTTTTTTAGATTTTAAAGTTTTTAAAGTTTTTTTTAAAGTTGTAAGGTTTTAGGAGTTTTAAAGGAGACCTTAAGGGAGATAGGTAGAGAGGCAGTGAGCTATGAGGGGAGGAGGAATTAAACGAAAATGATGTCTCATAATTGTAATTAAACTTATATTTTATTTAGGGGTGGCAAGAGAAAGAGGAAAGAACGTAAATCTAATTTAACTAGTTGTTAATCTAATTTCTATCATCTCTTCGTTGCCTATGAGAAAGACCATTTCGAGTTTGATTGTGATAATCTGATCTGTCTCTGAAATTGTCTCTTTCTTTTTGTTTAAAATGTTTGTAGCGATCATCAGCTGTTTCCACATAGTTGCCAGGATTAACCCCTCGCTGCTCCTTCTCAGATCCACCCTCATTACCTCTATATACACGATTTGTTCGGGGGTAGAGCCTCCTTTTTTTTGAATACACACGCCAATGACTACCTATCCCGTCTAGATATCTATGTGAAGGATAACTTCTTGTTCCTTAGTCTAACTAAAACTTTTGCCATGCTGTTCCACCTCAGTGGGTCCAGAGCACATACTCCTTTGGAGTATGGGCTGCAACTGGGAATAGGCAAACATACTATCCAACATGTAGAACAATTCAAATTACTGGGGATAACCTTTACGCCATCACTATCTTGGGGGGATCAAATACAGAAACTCCTGAAATATGTTCGGCGGATTAAATGGTTAATGAGATCAATTAAAAGCATTACTACTAGGAAACAACGCCAAAATATTTACAATGGCCTTGTCCGTTCCCACCTCGAATACTGCGTCACAGTATGGGATAACAACTATAGGGGATCTCTAACATCACTTGATTTCCAAGTCAGGAAGTTCTATGTCATGTTTGGAAGACGCCCAAAAATATGCTTCTCGACAGAATTGCACTATCTCCGGAGCCTTGCTATTAAGATATACAAACACCTATACAATATCAAAGTCCTTAAAACAATTACACTGATCCGCTATGAACGGAAACCACTTAAACTAGTTGTCCCAATACCACATAATCACCTAGTTAAGTCAACTATAACATATGCTGGTTGCAAATTGTGGAACTATTTACTTGCCACTCACACTATTGACTATACCAATCTCATGACTTTTAAACGTACTTTTGAGAAAGTCCTCTTAGAGAAATTTAGTTTCTTAAACCAATCCGCATCACACTCTCTAACAGGAGACATTTATAGAGAAACGTACTAAACCATCTGTGCTTACCTTGTATCACAGAGAACGCACTTTCATATTCATTGTCCTAATCGTACCTCCTTTCAAGCACTATGTATTTTACCTTAACCTTAGCTAAAACCTATTACCTTTTTCCTATTACCTGTTTCATGTTTTCTATGTGTAATAATGACTAAGTAAACACCTAGTTATTTCATGTCGTCTCTCCTTTGACCATAACAGCATCGGTTCAGACTACTCCGGAAAGGCGGCATCCTGTGTCGGAAGATTCCTATGCCGCCTATTCCGGCGTCGTTCAACCACGATAATAACTTTTTTTTCAGATTTGGCTATTTAATACTACTCTAATTGCATACCCCTCTTACTTTACATGTATTTCGAAAGCTTGCGCTTTAGAGATCATTATACCGGGTGTACCTTAATGATTGCCCTAATTTCATGGCGCAATATTTTATTTAATAAATAGAATAAATTAATTCTGTCAACTCACAGATATTATAACAGTATTAAAATTTTATTTTCTATTTTATAAAAAATTAATGTGGCCACCCTCTGCAGTGTAGGACCCATCATTGCAAAAAGAGACTTTCCCATAGACGCGTGCAAGCAAATCGCGATCCACTTTGTTGAAGATGTTACCAGCATAAAAATATTATTTCTTTTTGAAAGAAAATGTTTCTTAAGTCTTTATTTTTCAACAAGAACGTTTGCATAAGAATGTTTGCGCTTTTTTAAATGAAAATGTGCCCTAGCGATGGATTGGTAGAAATGGGCCCCAAGACCTTGCTCTTTGCAATTGGCCTGTTAGATCTCCAGACCTCATTGTGTGTGATTTTCTTTGTGGGGATATGTGAAAGACCGCGTTTATGTTCCACCACTTCTCACCAACTTACAAGAACTAAAAAACTGAATAACAACATCGATCAATTCAGTGGATCACGATATGCTTGCACGCGTCTATGGGGAAGTCTCTTTTTGCCGTGATGGGGCCTACACTGTAGAGGGTAACTACATTAAATTTTTATAAAATAGAAAATAAAATTTGAATACTATTATAATATCTGTGAGTTGACAGAATTAATTTATTACATTTATTAAATAAAATATTGAGCCATGAAATTAGGGCAATCATTAAGGTACATACGGTATCTCTTTGAATATTGTAATTATATTGTTTTGTTGTATTGTACGACCGGAATAAACCTGAATTTATCAATCAATCAATCAATTTCCATAAAATTCCTCGTAAAAATTTCTAACTTCTCTTGGATCCCTTCCTCCCCTCCCCCCCTCGTGAATATGAACCTCTGTTTGTATCTTCTATTGGCTTAAAGTTTTTGCTCGCCTGTTGTCTTGATTCATACTCTCCAACCTGGTGAGTAGAGTTCTGCTGTCTGCTAAGGTGTTTAGCTGGACGTTGCAAATAGTTCGGACGTTGGGTGGCTGTTATTCGTACATCTTGCAATTGACTCATTGACGCGCTGGCAGTAGTTCGGGGTATAGATTCATTAGCTGGTAGATTTTGAAATGGTTGTGAGGTGCCCTCTTCGGTATCCATGTTATCTTCATTAGGATGTTGCTTCTGCTGACTTGTTTCCATGGTTTGGATGGTATAGATAGTGAACGCATCGTCCTGTCGTGGTCGACGTCCACGAGGGTATGACCTTATCTTCCCATAGTGATATTCGTAAGTGATGTTGTTATGATGAAGTTGCCTATAGCGAAGCTGAAACTTCTCCTTTTTGGTATCAATTGCGAATTTTACCAGTTCTCTCCTGGCAGTCACTGTGTTGTCCTCGAAATCTTCTGTAATTTTGCTTGCTGAGTGGTTAAGTTTGCAGTACTTATAGTAGTCATAAGTCCTCACCAGGAAGTCTTGACGAAGAAGTGAGTCTTTAAAACATGTGACGATTGTAACGTTGTCCAAATTCGAGCCACCAACCGTGTGGATTTGCTGAAAGTCGGTTTTTTTAAGTTAATTTTCATCGATTCGCCGATCACTAATGCCACAGCGGCAAAACAGTCTTCAGATTTGCGAGACTGCACCCTCATGCGCGTGAAGCGTAAGTTAAGGCGTCTTTGGCGGTCTCCAATGTCTATAGTTTTATCCTTTGTTTGAAGCTGTTGTTTTTCTGCCTGATCTAACCGTATCGAGTTGATGGCGGTGATTTGGTTAAGTGTTTCTACTTGCTTAAAAAGATCATTAAAAGCATCGTTAATTTGTGATGTTTGTTTTAAATTGTCTCTCTTTATCATTTCCATATCGATTTTCAGGGGACTAATTGCTGAGGCGATGGAGGTACTTATGGTTGTGTCCATGGTTGCTTCAAATTTATCAGACTTCTCGCTTAATAGTTCTGACAACATGGTCTTTAGGGGGTTTTCTTTAGGTTGAGTGGACGTCATTGCTAAAAATACAGTCATTAATATGGTGTAGCTATAATATTCAAATGATGATATAGTCTGATACTTTCATATTATACTACCTCCATTTTGTGTTGATTTTAATGGTTATAAATTTGAAATAGGTTGTAACTTTGTTGTTGTTGGGGGATACGCGAATAGTTGCATGAAATTTATTTATTTACGTTCCTTGCGTTTGAATTTCATCAAGCTTAATATATGTTTGACTTGTTACCGCGATTTGGACTAATTAAATACTATAAATATTTCTATTTACCTGGAATTATAGAAGTACAAATTAGCTGAATTATTGATTATCTCGACGTAGGGCCAAATCGCGGTTGCGAGTTTATTCAATTGGAAACAAAGTCGAAAAGTAAATAGAAAGAAATGGCAGCCGTATATCGTTTTCTAAGTTCCAAAAGCCTGCGAACGATAATATTTGTTAAAAATTACAGCTCATTGTAAAGTATTAAACATCTTACCACCAATATGTGGCGTTGAATGTGTCTAGTTTGAAATGAACCGCCTTGTAGAATTCGAATAAATGGTGCCGTTTCTCAATTTTTAGTTTGAAAAATAAGTTCGTTTAAGTAAGAGGTCGTTCACCTTATTCTAATAAATCAGTAATATCAATTAGTTAGTTGTTTTTTGTAAAATAACGTTCGTTGATAATTACTTCTAATTTTAGCGTTAGCTTCGATTTTTGTGCTCCCCTAGACAACGTAAGCGATAATCAGTTCGTTAATTTAAAAAATATCTTCGGTAGCTGGGAAGCGCAGGCGTTCCGTTGAGACCTGGCAGGTACAGGCGATAAGTTCGTCTGAAAGATTTTAAGAACTTTTCGTTCGTTCAATCACTAGCTTCTAATAAAATTGAGTCAATTGATTAGTTGAATAATGTTAAAGTCTGATGCAGAGAGTGTATAGTAGTTACATCGAAATGCCTTGAAAGATGTAAGCAATAGTCCAATTCGCTAGCTTTACAGTTATTCTCGGCTATGAATATATCGGATGTTCTCAACGCGAGCCTGGATGGGGTAGACAATAAGTCATCCAATACGAAACTAATCTCCATCTAATTAATCGGCGGTGAATATATTATTTACCACAAAATTTATTTATTAAAGGGACAAGGATAGTAATTAATAAGTTAATAAAGTTTGATTAAAGTTTCATTAAATTACTTTTGAATAATTATTCATTAATAAGAATGGGGCTAATTAACTTGGGTTTGCGTTGTGTTTTGGGTCATATAAATAAGTTAATTAGAATATCGTTAATAAAATTAGGCCAAGACAATGAATCAGATTTGGATCATTTATATCCCGCAATCAGACTATATATTTTAGCTGTGAGACCTGAAGGGTTCGTAGCTATGCTTAACTAATCTCGAATGAATAATACTGGTGAAGCCAGGACTGTAGATTATATAAATAACGCTTAAGGCGGTATAACACTAGTACCACATACGGCGGGTATTAATTAACTTATAATGGAAATTATGCTTACAACAGCCAAACAGCAATGATGAGCTTCATAATTGAGTGGGTCCCGTCGGAACAGGTAGAATAGACCGCGTTATAATTTTGGAGAAAATTCGGGCAGGGGTTTGTTAGACCTTGGCTAATAAATGGCTGAAGAGTGGCAAAAATTTATTAATTTTTTAAAAAAATTTATTGAAGACAAATAGTTTACAAAACTTGGCAAAATTTAAATCATTGGTATAGAATGCACATAGGCAACATGTAAAATCGATATACAGCAATAACTGAGTAAAATAACTCTAAAATTAATTAATCAAGCATTTAAATCATAAGTGATTTACGAGGCTCAATAAGTTTCGAGAAACTTCAAGAGAGCTTTACAAGGCAAGTTAAGAGAAGCTTGAGAAAAACTGAACTGATTTTAACTGAGAAATGGTCCTCTATTTATACCAAAATCTGAGCATTTAAACTGGACTTGAGAAGTCAGGGTCCTATCTTGGGTCCATCAGAAGATATCAAGATAAAATCAGTTATCAGATTGGGAAAAAGTGGAAAATTTCATGAGTCATCATGTTGGAAAAAAATACTTAAAAGTTAATGAAATAATTTTTCCTTATTTAAAAGACATAAATATTCCCTTATGAAGTAAATAAAATAACATAATTAGACATCCCTACACCAAAATGACATAAGATAACATAATAATTAAGGCGATTAAAAAGGGTATAAGTACAGTGCGAAGTGATGGCACTTACAGCCGTGAAATGGATGAAAACGCGGTTTGCGGTTTTGGTACTTATAATCTTCATTAAAACACCTTAGGAATGGTTAAATCTGAATAAAATGTGAATTCAGTATAATATGTTGACTAAATGTAGTCATTTGAAACAAATAATTAAGCTCCAAAAGCAAATTAAAAATAAATAACTTATATCAGCAATATAGGTCAGAATGGTTTAGAGTTAAGTGTTTTATATGAGATTAAAAAGAAAAGAAAGTTAGAGATGATAGGCTAGATTGCATAATCGTCAGTAAATCATAGAAAGATTTATTAAAATATTCAGAATTCTATCTGTTTATCCATTTATTTTCTCCTGATTAGACTTTGTAATTTTCTCTATATCTCAACCACATGAGTCATCATGAGTATCGATATGTATAGGGCACAGAGATAAACCCTGATAACGAGTTGAGAAAATATGGTTGTCATAGCAACCAACTTTGCTAGCTTTAAACATGGTTAAAACCAGTAATAGCCTTAGGCGAGAATAAATAGACAGTAAAGTAAATGATTGTTAAAAGATTAAAGAGCTTTCAGCTGGCTAGAGCGCCGTATGTTTAATTACAAAAGCGCGGAAAGTAAAACATGCGAATAAACCGCAATTAAAATTTACGGTATTAATTAATAAATTTGAAATAATTAATTAAGAGATCTTATTAAGAAATAGAGGGTGGAAAAATAAGAGAGTGAGGACCTGCACGTAACAATTCCCCCATTGTATATTGTCTTCCCACAGACAAGAAGAATACAAAAAACGGTGTTAAATGGCAAGGTCCGAAATGATCCTGTAGGTAGTTTCACACCTTTAGCCACCGCAATTAGGGTCCTATTCATCTATGTATGAATCACCTATACACACCTCCAAGTTAAAACAGTATAAATACTGGCGGTCAACCTCATAAATTTCACACTGCTCACTTCAACTTCAGAGCAGAGTTAAGTTTTAAAATCATCTTCTTAAAAATTCTCACAATCTCCAAACGATGGTTATGCTGATAGACTTTGATTATTCCTTAAGTCTTGGAGATCCAACATTGCCGGAAAATGTATGGGATATGGATGTCCCCGAAGAAATCTACGATTTATTTCGTGGCATTCCTACGACTTTCAATTCGAAACGAATTTAAAATTAAGGTAATTGATTGAGTTATTTTCTGAAAGTTTAGTTCATTTGTATTAATATTGTTGTTTTATAGATGGTTTGAGACCCAGAAATTGATGGTAAAATGGAATCCCAGGCTTCGTTTTACTTCTCTGTACCGACGCCTGTCTGCTCATCATCACACGCGGTACACGAGACCGTCTTTCCACCAAGAGTGCTCTACCGTACTTCCCCGTTCTCTTCAGGAGATGTTCGACAGGCCTACATTAAGTGATGATGTACGTCATGGCCCTACGACCAGAAGAACCGAGCGGTTGGTTGAAGTTCGCCAATTTCACTGGGACACCCAATGGAGGTTCATTCAAGTGCTGATGCCATTTGGAAACTCGATCGCCTTCCTGATGAATTGCATTGAGGAAATCTTGCGGCCCTTTCTTGAGTACTACAACCCATTCTTCTCCATTTGGGATGGTTCCATGGTTCCAGTAGAGATGACTCAACTTCATTAAGGTACTGTTAACCATGGATGCTGATGCCAACAAATGGTACTGCAATCATCAGCCGATGGATTTAAACGATCCTCTCTTCGATTGACGCCAAGAAGTCCCAATAAATGAGGAAGAAGACTGGGATCGAGAGATTGCGGAGATGGATTTACGTTTCTTTGCCAGGGAAGTGAGTTTCACCAGTTCTTTTGTATCAGCTGAAGATGATTAGATGGTTTCATTCGAAGATCGGCCGTTTCGTCAGCTTTCACAAGATGGCTCGGGAGTGTCTTCCACAGTTTCGGAGAATGAACTTTTTCTACGAGAAGTTTTGGAATGTGTTGGAGCGTCACCTGGACCAGAATAAGAAAGGAAAATTTTAAGAAGAAAAGGTAGAAGATTTTAAAATTTTTAAAATTTTTGAAAATTGTATTTCTGATATAAGCTTTTTCTACTTTTTCTATGAGAATAAAATTTTAAACTAAAATTTACTGAATTCAAATTAAATTCGTTTATCATGAAACCTGGAAATTCTTTTGAACATGGCTCAAGTTACCATTCTGAATACCAAATTTCACGATGATAAACATAAGTAAATATAAGTAAACATAAGAAAACACAAAAAAATATGAGAAAACATGCATGTTTAAAGCGCATTTCGAATTCTCAATATAATAGAGAATAAACAACTGAGTATACCAATTGCACAAATTCCCCCCAAAATAATACCAAATAACTTTAAGTAATCATAAATGGATTGAAATGGTGAAGATATTCCTGAAATGGCGGACCAAATATTATCTTGCACAGCAACAGTTCCTGAACCTATATGTTGTGTGGAAGATGGTTGGATGACTCGTACTGTTGGTTCAACTAGGCAATGTTCAACTACATGGCATCGAGAGACGGCCATATGACCTAAACAAATATGTCCACTTATACACTTAGTTTCGGACCGAAAGTTAATTTGAACAATAGAAACTTCTTGTTTTACAAAACAGATCTAGTGTATGAAGAACTGCCACTGAGAGTAACAGTTGCTAAACCAGCTTTACATTCAGATTTGGCTTCCAGCTCAATGGTTCTCTGGGCTATACATTTATAACAACCTGAAATTTTATTAATTTTTATTATTTTCGGACAGATTTCCCACGTTCGGATGTTCACAGTAGCATTGATAACACTTAGTTGAACTTCTAATGCTGAACTGGTTTCCTCTTCAGATTCTAAAGCCCCGGTTGTGGTTAGATATAAAGATGACTCTCCAATCACCAAAGGTAATTTATAGCAATTTTCAGAAATCTTTTTGTCTAGGAAACCGTCGGCTGTTTTTATTCATAGGCTTCCGTCAAAGAAATGCACACTTACTATAGCATGATCAAATATAAATTCCTTGCTATAAGGAGTAGATGCTTGGAAATTACCTATTTCACTTTTTCGCTGTACATTCACCACACAAGCGTCATGTAAATAACCCAAAGTATTAGGATATTCATACGATTTGATCAAATGAGTTGGTAGGTTAGTACTATTTTGAGCAAAGTTCCCAATAATGGTTAGCAAGGCTTGACCCTCCATAATCATTTTTGTTTCCTTATCTTTTAGGTACCATACCTTCCATTCATGATTTATAACTTTAAGTATGGGCACACACCGTTTTGTTATGATCTTCGAAACACTATGCACCTTGTTATAATCTGGCACAAAGTATACCCAGTATTGATTGCAGTAGTTATGAGCGGTTATCCCACATTTGACAGAAGGTCTATTGCTTCCAGCTCGACAATCAGTGATGCCAGGCCATTAAGTGGCTTCAGTGTTGGTTGGTTTATATGCATCTGCCTTACAGCCCCCTCCGTAACGGCACTTGTCGGTACTGGGACAGTAATTATCATAAACGAACTTTGGAAAAACAGGAAAAGTATAATATTCTTGCTTCGTTGTATATTGGCACAATAGTTTTTCGTATCGTATCTGGAATGATGCAATGGAACCACGTATAGTATCATTTATATAAACACACGATGTATGACCGATATCTAGAAAAGTTAATCGCGTTTGTATTTCCATAATACAATCTATGGAGTCAATGTTTTCGGTACAGCGGGAAACATCAGTTGTCATTGCCAAATGGCTATTACAAGTGATGTCCATGACGTCATCTCCTTTTACTCCTAACACCATTAACGTAGCTAGTAGTACCATGGCAGTTGGAAGTGGTTGTACTGCGGGAATATTATCTTGTAAAAACACAATCACTTGACCGATTCGTAGTCTTCTCTTGGACCCGAGTATGTAGCTGTATCTGACGAGATTTCTGAATATTTTGAAAAAGAGTTTACATACACCGATAACACCTTTACCAGCATAAAACACAGTTTGTATTAAGAATATTAGGTTTTTCAGAATATATAAAATCATGATGATTAAGGTCGCAATTATACCAATAGTTAGGTATAGTGGCAAGCAATCTAAATGATGAAATCGATCCCAACACATATAACATCGAATTCGCGCACACACATCAAAATTGTCTGTGTAAAATGATGAAAATTCGGCGTTTCCCTGATTGGAGTATAATATTAGTTTTAGCTTACCAGGGTAAAGATAAAATTCATCAGGAATGAATATAGGTTGATCAGCTTGAATGTCAGTGGAATATCTAACACCACCTTTTAACATAACTAAATTACCATTGATTTTACTCATTACACTATTTTCTGTATGTGTTAAATTCCCCTTTCTCATATAATGAGAGTCGAGTTGGTCATTAAAATTAGGTAGCATGGATAGTAGTTTACGTCTTCCTAATTGACTTTTACGGATTTCGTATACACAATAATCAAATTCCAGGAACTTTACATTGGTAACAAAATTTGTTCGGATTTTGAAAAAGCGGATATAATTTCCATATTCAAGTGTTCAATAACAAGTGCCTTGTGGCAAACAAGTATACGCAGAGCAATAATGATTATCACTATATGTGAAATCATTCCCTCCATCACAAAAGACGTTGGAATGGATATTGCGACACACAAATGAAGTTTTGTTCCCACCAATTTTGGCCTGGAAATTAGTTCTAGTTTCGGTAATTGTTGCCAATTCTAGACTACCGGGTACCATGATGAGAGTTTGGATTGATGTGATGCAGCTGGCACAGTTGCGGATTGCAACTAAACACGCAGTAGAGGGTAGAAGGTGAATCTCCGGGTCATAGTTGATTGTGAATACCAACAGGACCAGTGGACGTGTGTCACCCTGTTTAATGGTCTGTTCGACCGAGGCCATTATAATATTTAAACTGCAAAATACAATAAATTGACATGATTAAGGATTATGTATGTATAAATAGGGTGTTATGTTTGATCGGGTAAGTCCCCAGGCTGGACTTGTAATGCACTTTTTAAAGCATTATTAAGTCTATCTATTAAACCAGGAGTTTGCTCCGGTTCTGGCTCAGTTCTCACTGGCAGTAAAGTAGGAAGCGGAACTATTTCTACAGGTCTAGAATAGGATTTATTTCTGGTTTGTAAGACTTTTGAGTCTTGAGTTTCGGGAAGTAATTTTTCTCGTGCCCACCCTTCTACCCATAACTTTTTTGGAGTATCGATATGGCCTTCTGCCTTAGGAGGTAAGGTTCCTAAAACACCCCTTTCACGTCCTCCGCTCCGTATATCTCTTATTGCCTGAGTAAACTTTCATACTGAGTAAACATTCATACTCAGGTAGGCGACGAAGTCAGTCGCCAACAATTTCTATCTTGCAAATTTTCTTATCAAGATTTAAAGCGGAAACTAATTAATTATTATAAAGTTTTATAACGTTTGCGAAAAATTCGCATTACTACAGCAACGCATGGCCGTTTAAACAAACAAAAACAATATTGATCATTGTTGCGTAATATTTCTTTTTTCTACATTGTGGAAAGAGAATACTAATCATCATTGAATTATTACGATTATTAATCGATCGCTTTATCATTGCCGTACTAGCATCTTAACTTAATCCCGATTTAATCTGACAAAACGATTACGGCTACGAACGAAAC